>JAHWFO010044193.1:812332-880923 GCA_023313115.1 Rhysida immarginata | reverse complement strand
CGACTGCTGTATGATGGTCACAGCAGCCGGTGGGGGGGGGGGGGGGGATGAAGATCATGAGTCACTCATCCAGTGACTAGCCGTGCCTGATGTTGCTTAACTTCATAGATCTGTATCGCCCATTGGGATAAGAAATCATTCTTCCATGTTCAAATCCCAATAGGCATTGGTCAGTTACTTTGACACTTCATATTGGCTGTGCATTAAGCACTGAGAAATTAAATGGCTTTCATATAACTTGGGATTGCTACAGTCCAGATGTTAACATTCCATTATGCTAAATCTTACTGATAAGGAAGTTGATTCCAAGGGTTAACAGTCTTACATAGAAAAAAATTGCTTTATCTAGCAGATAAAATCATGGGAGATCCTGTTTATTATTTTTGTGAAGTTTGATCTGTAGAACACTGTGCAAGGCTGAAGCTAAATGGACCTGATGTTTGTTGTCCTACTCTTTCAGATTGGCATTTAGAATAATTGTTGGAAATTTGGAAGTTCAACATCATTACAACAGCCAATAATAGAGATGTACCTACCAAGCAATAACGCTGTCCGAATAACATTGGTATACACTACCTATGTACTTTTTATGATGGATTTTGATGCTGCTGACCATATCTCAATCGCATGTTTTAGTTTAGTAATAACAGTTTTTATCAAGATGGTTAGTTCTCTCTTTTCAAGACAAGGGAGCTATATCCTGCCAGGCCTCCTCTCTTAACGGCTGATGCGTTCCCCCTTTTCTTTTGATCACAGAATATTACATAGTGGCTGTGGGCACATACACGTTGTAAAATCTGACCAAATAGGTTTTTAATTCTTGAATAAGGCCTTCCATGGATGATGGGGAGGCATGGCTTTTGCATGATTGTTCTTTTTAAGCCATGTGACAGTAGCCAGTTTCAACTGCAAACAACTTTGAGGCCCGAATCACAGCTCTGTATAAACTGTGGCGTAAGTCACAATCGTCGTTTCACGAAACCATTTGCCCTGTGACCACGATCACTGTTGGCCATAAATGCAACTTCAGAGGGCGAATGGAATCGCCGGATTTAAGCCACGAACAAGAAGGCTTAGTGAGGACAGTCCATAACGAAGCAATCAAAACGGCAGAGTCGTATCGCACAGTGGAAAAATCCCACATGTTAAGGAGTTTAATATTCGCTTTGGGTAATTAACATAGGGTAGGATGAATATTATGATGTTGATCATCTTAAATTCAAGAAATGTTACATTTCCTTCAAATATTTACGGTCATTGCGTGTTTGTTCTCTCCCCCTCCCCCAGCATGTTTGCTCTTCTCTCATTGCTTCGCTATACAGGGCGATTCAGAATTCATTGTACAGACTTTTAGGGGAGGTAGTATGGGTGATTCTAAGCAAAATCGTTGATATGAACGTGGGTCCGAATTTGAATGCTGAGATATGAACAGAAATAAAAAGGCTGCCACCAAAATCAAGTTATTAACTCTGGTTCTAAAACATTTAAGATGATGAAATTTGGGGAAAGATTAGGGTACATAAAACTGTGTACGCTGATAAAATTTGATCGAATGAACAGTCTCAGTTTTCACAGTATCAAAATATTTAAAAAATGATTTTATAAAAGAAATATTTCCTGAAGCAAAATTTAGTAACATTTTCATAGTACGATTTAGTAAACTAATTATAACAATATATTTTAACATCAAATATAAAAAAGGAGACAGTGTTCTTAATGTAAATTTTTTGATCTTTCTGTTGGTGTAAAGTAAATTTTTGTATCCTGATTTGGTTAGTCAGAATGTGTACCTGAAAACACCCAACTTAAGCGCAAAACTTAATAACGTATCAAAATAAGTTCAGCTTGATATCATTTAAATCTACAAATTACTAACCTTAAGTGCTCCAAATAGTTCGTAAATCCAATGGGAACTCTGGGAAATATGACGATTTTAATTTTTTCAACTTTCACAGTACTGACTCTCCTTCAACTTTAAATCACTCAAGCCACAATGATAAGCTCCGATGAAAACTTAAGCCACATATTGTCGGCATTTATTGGATTCAGTTTCTTGTGTTTGTGCAGTGGTGAGGAGCGGCATCATTGTTCATCTTCATTTATCTATCTTCGCTTAAAGTTGAAATTTTGAATATTATCGTCCACATTTTAACCTCATTTCATTCTGTCAGTGGTGACTTGTTTGTTTCTAATTAACTAAAGAGATTGTGAGAGTATGTGAAAGTGTAAAGTCTAAAAGAATCTAAAATTTGACTCGCAGTTTTCAGACTGAGGAGTCAAATTGACTTGTAGATATTTGGTCCTAGCGCATACCTTGCCATTATAGTTGTGTAACCAATTAAGAGATCCCACAATCAGGCATAGAAACAAATAAGTCAATTCAAATTAAGGTTGTATTTTGTGACTGTAGCCAGTGTGGTCTGGGGTGTGTATTATTGCAGTTGTATACGCCAAGGGTATTCTGTAGATTTTATTTATGGTTTGTTTTGGTATACACTATATTATCACAAATATCCGGACACATGCACGTTTGCGCTCTAGCCACGATTTCATGGAAATCAATAGGGCGTTGCACATCCCTTTGCCCGAATCACAGCTTCCACCCTTCGGGGAAGACTTTCCACCAAATGTTGGTAGTTACTTTCCGGAATGTTCCTCCATTCCTCCCGAAGAGCGAGAATCAGTTCAGGTACAGAAGTTGGCCGATGTGATCTGGCCCGCAAGCGTCTTTCCAATTCATCCCACAGACTCTCTATAGGATTGAGGTCGGGACTTTGTGCCGGCCAACCCATTTCTTCGGCCCCTGAGTCTGCAAACCACTGCTGTACACGCCTCGCTTTGTGGCACGGAGCATTGTCGTGTTGGTAGAGAAATGGCCCGTTTCCGAAAAATTGCCACAACGTTGGAAGTGCACAGTTGTCCAAAACATTCAGATAACTGTCGGAGTTCATGATTCCTTGCACAGGAACGAGCTGGCCTAGTCCGTACCATGAAAATGAGCCCCACACCATGACTTCTCCTCCTCCGAACTTGACTGTGGGCTCTGTGCACTCAGGTAAGAAGCGTTTTCCAGGTATGCGCCAAACCCAAACTCGTCCATCGGATTGCCAGAGTGTGTAGCGAGATTCGTCTGTCCACATTGCACGTTTCCATTGGTCCATTGTCCAGTTTCTGTGGGCTTTGCACCACTCCAGACGTCGCTTGGCGTTGACCCTGCTGATGTGGGGCTTGTGGGCAGTAGCACGGCCATGGAATCCCATCGTGTGCAGTTCCCGACGAATTGTCATGGTACTGGCATCATTTGCAGAGGCGTTTCGAAACTCTGTGGCAATTTTTTCCGCCGAGGACTTCCGGTTGCTGCGGGTGACGCGACGAAGCACTCGACGGTCTCTGTCCGTTAGTTTCTTGGGTCTGCCGGTTCGTTGTTGAACTCTTGTTGATCCCCGGGTCTTCCATTTCATAATGACATCGCCTACTGTTGACTTGGGTATCTGAAGAAGGCTGGAAATGTCACGCACGGACTTGCCGCATAGGTGACATCCAACGATGGTTCCACGTTGGAACTCGCTGAGCTCTGCCGAACGACCCATTCTTGCCAATGTCCAAGCAGAGTTGTGTCTGAAGGTGTGGGAAACTATTTAAATGATGTGCAAGTCATTATCATGTGACATTGGGCCAATCGATGATCTGTGAGGGGTGTCCGGATATTTTTGATCATATAGTGTATGTGGGGGGGGGGGGGCATGGTAACCTTATGTGTAGTCATTTTTGTCGTTTATTTGATACAAAAGTACTTTGCAAGCCAGTTAAAGCCCCCGCCACTTTTCCCGTAAGCTTGGATTAAAAAAATATTACAGCAGTGATAATAATGTGATGTGTTTGTTAAACTGTTTAAGATCGTAGCTTTAATTGTTGCTCCGAAAAACAAAACCGCTGGATGCTGTAACAATGGGTGCGAGAATGTGTGCAATTCTTTGTTACAGCAGTTTTTCTATGAAAGATGACAATCTTTGCATGTGTGTGAGAGAGATACTTTTTTTTTTTTTTGACGTGTTGTCGATGTTGCTGCGAATGAAGTGTGGAACGCATGCCGCCATGGCTGGGAGAGACATCGGGCAGCGGTGTTGAAATGCCAATAAATAAGTGCTGGTTAACCAAATATACGTGTTACCTGAGGTTGTGGGCAGTAATCCAGTATGTTGACAGATTCATTTTCTGTTTGTTAATTGTAAACTGGGCCCGCAGGAGCCTCGCCGTAGAATATCGATGTGTGCATCTTATCTGCCAAGAGCAGCGACCGTCGTACGCCAGCTAAGATAAGAAACCATTGCCATTAAAAAGAGGATGGCATTGGTGAGACTTTTCTTTTTTTTTCTTTCTTTGCGTTGGATGCCGGGTTTGCCCATTTAAGCCCCATCGCATCATTGAGTATATAAGGGCGTACCTTGCCGGATCATGTAGCGGAACAGTTGCTAATTACGAGTCGATGTGTTAGCTCTATGTTAATTTTAATGACATTGGCCAGTTATCCTATTAATGGATCATTAATGACCTTGTCACTTGTTCCGTATAATGAAGTTTTGGAAGTGTTTCACTGTTAACTGCTGTTGCTGTAAATGAGCACTGCTCGCTGTGGGTGGCTGTTATAGTCAGTGAGCCAGTCGGTCACGGGACCTCAACATAAGTGCTATTCGAGCAGTGCAGCACGAGCGGGTAGAAGTTGCTATTTATCGCGTTGCTGACGTGGGACGTCAAAGTTTAAAGGGGTTACGGCCTTTCTTCCCATTCCAACTCCACGTGACTGCTGAATTGGAACGCAGTTGGGGTGGAAAACTTAAAAAGGAGGGTGCAGTCGCTCATGGTGGACGTTGTCATGATGCAGGTGTAGTCACTGTGTTGCTTATGTGAAGCCCGGGGAGACTGGTAATCCTACGTGTCTTTTGCGCTTGCAGTGAGCACTTGCTCTTGATTCCCGTATTCTGACGTTATGAGTGCGAGAACGGGGAATGCAATGTCAATTTGGCACCTGTGTTAAAGTATTTAGTTACTAAGTAGCCTACAGGAGTAATTAAAACAGGGGTTTTGGTATTATGAGGGTTAAGTGCCCTGGGGATAGTTTTAACTGTTATTAAAAACTATTCATTTAATTTGCATTTGCATTATCAGTTGGTTGGGGAACTTGCTTTACCGGTATTAGCGCTTATAATTGTATTTTAAAGTTCGTTACCTGGGAATTCCGATTTTATGCCTATATTATCCTATATAATTGTATTTATTTACTAAAACAGAATAAATAGTTGAGTAGATATTCAACATCTTACCGTTCCTTGCTGGAGTCTAACCAATCAGCGAGTCCAAAAACCCGTACCCCATCTCGTGTGGAGTTGTCTCTTGTTCGGACCAGTTAAACGGTCCCTCCCACGCATGTGGGCGTGCACAATTTCATGGTAACAGGTTTCAGCTGAGACAATTGAAGATGGCAGATTTGCAAGAACTGAAACTAAAATTATTGATGATTTTCTGAACAGCCTGAAGACATGAGAGCAAGTGAATTCAAAGAGTGGATAACAATTGCTGAGTTTATAGACGTCGCAGCCAAGCAAACTGCAGAGGAAATATGTGACTACACTAAATCATACAATGTCTGCTCAGCTTATTCATACTGTCCGATTTTCGGCCTTTATTGCGTTCGAAAAGAACATACTTGAAGCCTGAAGCAGTTTCATCAATTTTCAAATGGACGTCAAAAGACAGGGTACCATAAATATTGTATTAACTGCCTGGACGCTTATTTGTAAAAGTTCAGTGGGCAACAGCACTCGCGCATTGTTGGAGCTGTCATCGTTTGACCTTTTGTTCGAGTTAAGAAATATTACTTGCTTTTAATGGGGTTTTTTTTGGGGGGGGGGGTTAATGTATTGGTAGTGATATTCGAAAGGCCGGCGGCCATGGTAGTTCACGATCTTCGCCGATGCGACTGTTCGTTCCTTTTGAATGCGGTGTTCTGGCATAGATTCCAGTTTAATTTTTAAACTATTTTGAAGAGCAGTTTTAGCTGCCGTTTAGCGTTTGTCTGGTTTTATGCAAAGAAATAACATGACAATTTGACTTTTCGGTTTCTGGCGTCCGTCGGTGAAGCGTCTATTGTGAGGCTTCGGCCCCACACTTAAGGTAATGTGTCGAGCAGAGAAACCGCCATCCCGAGCAATGTAGGTGACAGAAACACAAAGCACTCACCCTTTTTCATAATTCTCCGTGAGGAAGAGACCCCCTCGTTCTGATGTTTTATGCCATATGACAGTTTGTCAGTGATAGCCCCTGCCGAAACTGTGTGGAACTGTAGCTCTGCTTTGGTACCTATGTACCACTGTGACTCCATGAGCAAACTATGTTCTTGTTTAATTTTAACGCTGAATTATGGAAAAAGTATGCTTTTCTGGCCTAGGATAAGTCGTGGTATTAGAAATGCTCTCAATAAGTAATTGTTCTTACTGGTGAGTGAGGTGTCGTAAAATAAAAGGGAAGTAGAGCGCCGCAGGCAGTCGTACAGTGTGTCGGTAGAGGCAGGTGCTCACTCTTCAGTGGTGCAGCTCTTGATCGCCTGTGCTTAGTACCAGGTGGAGCCAGGAGGCCGTGTCTAGGACTCCCTCACATGGTGCCGGGCCACAGGGGTTCCTGTGATCCCCCCCCCTGAGGCTAATTTAAAAGGGATCATCCGATGCTTATGTGCATTCTGAACTACAGGAGTATTTGGTAGCCCAAGGTACCTGTGAGGGTGAACTAGCCGTGTGGGCTATGCACCTTACCTCTCAAAGCATCGCATGCACAGGAACGGACCGAGTCCCGTTCTTCAGCGTGGTCAAGAGCTGTAAGCTCACATGCCCTGAGAACCCGCTTTTACAGGACAGCACCTGTGTGTCTGGCTCAGGATGTATAAGTTACTGGCCGGGTCTATTTTGTCGCCAATATAGTTCAATTATTGTGCTTGAGGGGCCCCTCCAGTCTTAAAATAGTAATTCCTGTTTTGCTATGAGTTCTTCTTGTATTGATTTTGAGAATTAATTAAATCGGAGTTTATTTTTTCTTAAGTTGTGCCCTGGCACGCGTGGGCAGAGGACCGGTAAAGGACCCTATGCTAAATCGTCACCCACGAGCGGTAGGGACGGGTAGTTCAGACTCGCAAGGGAGATGACGCTTGGCCAAAGAACAGGCGTGGTGTGCGTTTTGAACATTTATTTTTAATAAGCATAACACAAATTAACCTATATACAGTAGAACCTCGTTTTTACGAACTCTCATTTTACGAAATTCCGGATTCTACGAAGTAATTCTGAAATCCCGACCCCCTCCTGTTAATTTCCATATAATAAACTTTAAATTTTACGAAGTGTTTTTACGAAGTTAGAAGTTGTAATTGGTAGTAAAATATTTTACTAAAAAAGTGAAAATTTTTTGCGTGAGCGGCCTGGTTGCATTTTGTTCATTTCGCCTATGTTTATCGCCGTCGTGATTGATGATTAACTGTGGACTAGTTTCCGCCGTCGCCAACAGAGGGTGCCATAAGTAACTAGAGAGCCTAGAAAGAAGAAGTGCTTGCTCTTTGCAAAGAAGTGCTCTCTATGCAACGAAAGTGAAACTGAACTTGCAGTCTCACCTGAAGATGATGATAGCGAATTTGAAGGATTTGAAGAGTGGGAAATCCTGAAAAGTAAGCTGATTTTTCGATCTAAATTTTCAGAGTTTAATATTGATGTGGAAGTTTTAACTTCTCCGACGTTAAACGATAACGAAATGTGCAATCTTATCAAAGATGGCGGCGAAGAATAACATGAAGATCACTGGAAAATACGACATTCAAAGCAACACCCTCACAAATTAAAAGCTCCTTAGAAACTCTAAAAAACATCTGTATGCAACTAATAAATGTATTGGACGATATTTTTGACAGTTTTTGAATTTTCAAACTACTTAAATAATGATATAACTTCAAATATGCATCAGAAACAATTCTAATACTTAATGTATAAGCCTATTTGTATTAAAAATACTGCCTATTAAAAATTCAGTGCCTATTTGTGTTTTTTTTTTTTGGGTGGGGGGGTTTGTTTTTTTACGAACGTCGGATTTTACGAATAAATATTATTGGTCCCCTGAAATTCGTAAAAACGAGGTTCTACTGTACATAAAATAATTGGGGCCCCATAAGGAAATCAATAAATATTTAGCAGAAGCAATAAATACATAACTTGGAACGGATCGCTATTCTAAATAGCATACAAATTTAACTAATTCCTTAATCTGCACTACACTGTCTCATACGTCAGCATGCGGGGGGGCCAGCACATGAGTTTGGTGTCTGGGCGCGACGCTAACACATTAATGTGCCTATTCCTGACAGCACAACAACAAAATGTGCTCACAACCTTCTTTGTGACGGGTAGCAGGGAAGGCGTCACGCTCACCTTTATTGTTACCCTTACCTTAAGACCGTTCTAATATTCAAAGTCTCTCGGACAAGGGAGGGGAGGGGAGCAGTAACCCCAAGTAACAGCCCACAGCAAATAAACGGTGTGCACCTTCACCTTCTTAAGTGTGATCGCAAATTGTTAAATTATCAGTACTGTGATAAACATTAGCGCCCGTTACTTCCCATGACAATTCCAAATGTCTCATGCACTGGGCACCTCATCACAAGATGCCATGCACATAGCTGGGTAGCAGATCGCAAAACTCATAATACCGAACTCGGCAACAAAACGATAATGATCTCTGGTTCGCAAAACTAAAATGGCAAATCGTACATAAACAGGTATTTCCTTTCCTAATAAACAGTAAAGTGGGTGCCGTTCGACTTATTTTGAAACATGGAACAGAGTTGCGGGTCACATGAAACAGATTTTCAGCGTTTTGAACACGTAGTTCCACGAAAAAAAAACAAAATGCAGCCAAGCAAATTCCTATTATCGTTCAGTCAACAGCTAACAAGTTAAGCAAAGGGGGAAATCTGAACCATCTCACCATATAATAGATATTCCACCAATGTTTTCTTAACTTGCACGTGCAATTCATTACCGCCAACAAAAGAACAACACCGCACATTCCATTGTCCCATAACAACGAAAACCGCGCATTGACGTTGAATTTAAAGACTGTCCCAACAGAGCGAAACTCGTTCATCAATACCTTATACTGGTTCAATAACCAGTTCATCACTTTGTCATTTGCTTTTATAATTTTTTAACGCAATTACAAACAACAAACGATGGTCGAACAGGGTACATCGTAAACATCACCCTCCGGCGACTTCAATGCGCAACACGCACGCTCAATAAAGGAAAAAGCTCATTATCTCTAATTATTGATGGGATTTTTCGGAAAAGCTGCAACAACGAGTAGATGCGATCATCATCTACCGCCATTGTTACAGCTTCCCCATTATTCAACGCTGTAACAAACACAAATTAATAAAACTATGCCCTACAACAAACAACTGAACATCAACTCAATTTACCACAATGCATATCGACGACTACCCGGGACACACACACCCCTATAATAACGCACCTACACTCAACCTAACGGAACAACCATTACACACAACGAAAACAATGAGCACACCAAATTAAAAAAAAAAAAAAAAAAAAACACTGACCCAGTTACAAAGTTAAACGTCTGTTTTTTGGGTTTTGAAATCCAATGCGTAATCTCTTGAGATGTCCAAACCCCTGATGGACCCTGCCCTGTGGTTCCTTTAGAACTGTTCTAAAATCTTGTGTTGCTGGGGGGAGGGGGGTTTGTCGCAAATAAATGGTTTACTCATACACTGCTCAAAAGAATTAGGGAATGCTTCTGAAAACATTTGTAAAATCTCAAGATCAAGACTTCCGATAAAATGTTACATAGTTTTTTGATAAATTAGATGTGATTTATCGAAATCACTGAATGTTTTGTCAAGTTTCTTTTTTTTTTTTTTTTTTCCGTGAGTTTAAAGTGAAAATGCCAGAGACCCCTTAAAAACAGAAGAATATATGACAAAGGTCACATGGCCTTCAAACAGTATTAATTTGCATGTTAAAATAACAGGCTGGAGGAAGTGGCAAGAGCTGTTAAGGCTGTTCCAAGAAGGCTACTTAATCTGGTCCGTCGCCTTCAGTGATCCATCTTGCATGGAATCGTTTCTAACAGACTGGTCGTTATTTACGAAGGGCTGGACAAGGACACAGATGCATAACGACAAGAATGCAGGACTGATATCTTCAAACTTCTACTCTTTGCTGATGAATATCAACTGCTAGACTTGCAAGACGACGTGTGTGCGGCATCTGTTTCTGACCAAACAGTCTGGGCTTGTCTGGAGAAGCAACAGACAGAATGGGATGTGGTTCAGTCATGGTTTGAGGGAGAATCTCTATTTGGCGCCGTACTGATCTCATCCTAGGACGTCTCAATGCTGAAGTCTACATCAGGGACATTCTGGAAGATGACGTAGTGCCTGCTGCTTGTGTTGTAGTCCCCAATTTTGTTCTAATGCAGAATAATGCTCATCCGCATACGGCACGTGTCACTCAGGAATTTCTCCAAGAACGGAACATTCTAACATCGGAGTGGCCAGCAATGAGTCTAGACATTAATCTGATCGATCATGTGTGGAACATGCATGAAAGACGCATAAGGCAACTTCCAACAAGTCTATAATCACTGCGCGACCTTTTGCAGGTCCTCGTTGAAGAATGGGAGAACATTCCTCAAGCAGACATCTGTTGACTTTTGCGGAGCATGCATCGCAGATGTGCAGTGATCTTTCGAGCTCGTGGAATGAATACACGCTACTAGAGAACAGCCCTAGGGAGATGTGTATCCAGAGATGTATTGAGACCCCTTTTTGAGAACATAAAGTTTCGTTATGTGGATTAGTGGTTTCCCAGTTCTCCTTAATTTTATGTAAAAGATATGTTTTAATTTATGCAGGAATATTTCTTTTGCTATTACATTTCTGCATAACTTTCAGCATTATGTCAGAAAGTTCATGAGAAATTGCCATCACCACTCTTTAAGTTATTGGATTTTTTAGATTTATTTATTTATTTTTAATCAGACAGTTCATTTTCTTTCAAAACTAAAAGTTCAGTTTCCTTGTTCAATGTTTGGTCGCAAATTAATGTCTTGGTTCGATTCACTTTTGTGTTAAATTTAAAAGGATAAAATTCATAGCATTCCTCAATTTTTTTAGGACAGCCATCATAGTTTTCTTTAGAAAGGGTAGCAATGTAGCCCTGAAAGAATAACTTTTTCATGTAAATATTAATCATTATTAATAAACATGCAAATATTAATCAACACTACAGGCATAAAATCCTCAATAAATTATTTCTAAAAGTAATGCTCAAATTCATACTATTGAATTTGTAATCAGTGGAAAATAGATAAGAGAAATTTGTAATCTTAAGTTGTTTAATTTTTTCACTAGCCTGCTTTCTTACTTTGACAGAATGGGCTTTGCCGATTTAAAAAATATTAAAACTTGAAATTATTATTCCAGGGCTATTGAAAGAGATGACTATGACCGAGATAGAGACAGAGATCGTGAAAAAGATCGGGATCGTGACCGGGACAGAGACAAGGAGCGTGATAGAGACTATGATCGAGAGAAAACTTCTATTTCAAACATGGTATCAGCAAAACCTCCAAGTCAAGTAAATCCTTTCACGGGTTTGCCATTCACTCCCAGGTAATTGATAAGTGGTTATGGCCATTAAATTGGAATAATTTTGAAGATGAAAACGTTGAATGTATATAAATATTTTGTATTTATTTATTTAGATACTATGAACTGTATAGAAAAAGAATAACTCTGCCTGTATGGGAGTATAAAGAGCAGTTTTTAAATACTTTAAATAAAAACAGAATTATGGTTCTTGTAGGAGAAACTGGTTCTGGTAAAACCACTCAGGTAAGTATGTGAAATAGTTTTAATTATTTTTAGCATAATAAAAGATGGTTTTGTTACAGTTTTTTTTTTTCTCTTTCAATCTTGCACCTGATTAGATCCCTCAGTGGTGCGTGGAATATGTGCGTTTTCGTGGGAAAAGAGGAGTTGCTTGCACCCAACCTAGGCGAGTGGCTGCTATGAGTGTTGCTCAACGAGTTTCGGAAGAAATGGATGTTCAGCTGGGTCAAGAAGTTGGTTATAGCATCCGATTTGAAGATTGCTCATCACCAAAAACAATTTTAAAGTAAGTTCCCCTTAACTTTAGGAGTGAGAGTATTTGAATTTATTGCAAACTAAAGAAAATTTAAACTACAGTGAACCCTGCTATAACGAACTTCAAAGGACCGAAGTTTTTGTTAGGATCCGATAACTGAAATGGAATAATGAATTACACTGCATAAGTCATAAAACCTTTGGATTTAAACTGATTTTCATTTAATTTACATGCCAGATAGGAGATTGGGGCACTTCTTCAAATTTTATTCATTCACTACCTTTTTTTTTTTTTTTTCATATAATTTTATTTTTTTTTTTACTTTTTAATGCACTGTTTAAAGTAAGTGTGTTCTTAACAGTTTTATTTTTTTATGTTGTAATTTTTTCAATTTTTATGCTTGGTGGGTTGTTATAGCCGTATCACGAGAAAAGATGTATCTGCAAAAACAGTAGCAAGAAGATTAAAGATCAGTGGGCTATATAACTTGCAGTGAAGAAGCCACTGTTGACAAAAGATCAATGGGCTAAAGACCGTCAATTTTGGAGAACATTATACAGTGCTGAAAAACATTGAATAACTGTGGAAAGCGACATAATAACAGAAGAAACACCTCTTATTATTATACAGTGCACCCCTCTATTGTGAAACTTGGGAACCAAGATTTCACTGCCTGCGATATTGCGAGTTTGCTGTTCTGCGGCAGATGGCCCCACCTTAAATGACAATGATACTATGTAATATGTTTAATACATGGTAATATGTTTAAATGACAATAATACTATAATTAAGGACATTTTGAGATTTTGAAGACATTAAAAAAAGTAACTAAATAAAGAAAATAAAGAATGCAAATACAAAAGAATTTGTCCATTGAATTTTGTTAGTAAACTCCCTATATAATGTAAATTTGGGCAGGGGAGGATCGCAGGAGACAACTGAAAGATCGTTGTAAATTTTTGCCTGAAAAGGCGCTTGTTGAAGAGCCAATGAGAACCTTTTTCCATCGGTCGCTATAATTAATAACTATTATAAGCAGGTGACCCAGTTGGACTGGCGAACTGTTTAGATTGTTGGTGATAGAGATGGCTAATGGCACCGTGCATGTTAATTTGTATGATTATTAGTGATATGCTAATTAACAAGATTGGATATAACATGGGTTAGGCAAAAACACTCATTACATTGCAGACTGCAAAACAAACTGCAGGAAGCTGTACAAAGAAATGCAATTGACAGATGGAAGCTCGTCGCCACCTTAGATGAACAATGTTTATTTCAACAATAGCAATTAAAAATGAAGCATATTCTAGAATTTTCTACTTCTCAAAATTGTACAACTAATTCAAGGACACTTAGAGGTTTATGGTTGTTGCTAGGTTTTCATACAATTCAAAATGTCCAGAAAGGCAAAGATTAATGCAATATAAGATGGCATTTTGATACTATTATTGTGAGGTGTGCTTCATGTTTTGTACAGCATGAAAATTTCAAAGTTACCGCTCTACCATAAGGTGTTGAATCATATTGATAAATCAAATGCCAAGTTCCACAATGAAACTGTTGTCAACATAATCATTCTTTTCACAAACTATGCGTACAAAATCATCTGACTGTACTCCAAAGCAAAATGTTTTGGTTTTTATTATTATTATTATTTCAGCCCTTGTTATTACATGAAAAACTAAGAATTTTTCATTTTTTTTCTTTAACCCTCTCATCCATGAAATGTGAAGCAACATGAAAAACATGTTATTATTATATACTTGATAATGGTATAAAGGAATAGGAAAAATATTGAGACATTTTTTTGGGTAAATATTTTTGGGTCTCCATTTGGAGTTATGCATCATAGGAGTTAAAAACAATAAGAAGTGATTTGAATAGTGGTGTTAGCGAGTGTGAAAAGCCTTGAAACATGTAACACAAAGAGGGGTATTGTATTTCTCACAAAGGTAACGTGTTTTACTGGTACATGAGTTCATGGCATCTTCTGGGTAGTGTTCCCTGTGTGTGAACTGGCCAATGCCCCCCTTGGCTTCTTCTCACTTCGTCAGCAACTAAATGAACTCTTCTAGCTTTTAGCGGTGGAGATGCAGAACTTGGTCGTCCAACTCTTCTTTCCCGGCTGGCCATGTTCCCAGTATTGATTGGGACATGTGCTATTGTTGCTTTGAATATCAGCAGATCAGTGTCATATCCTGCCATTCTTGACAACAACCAAGCATTTGCAACAGCAACATCCAGAAAGTGGAAAAACAGACGGATATACCATCTCTTATTCTTTCGGCGGTGTGGGTAGGCTGATACAAATTAATCCATAAGATCAACACCTCCCATGTTTCTGTTATACATTGTTACAATATGGGGCCTGGGAACTGGTATTTTCTTTGCCTCAGCTTTGTTCCATCTATTTGCTTGGCCTAATGGATCAATTCCATAGCATGCAGAACAAACATGAATTACTTTATTATCCAGCCATTTACTTACTGTGATGTTGTCACTGTTGGTAACCACGTCATATGATCCTCTTCCTTCTTGTCGTAGTTCTTTTTCTGACTTCATTTTTTCTCCAGCTCCTTTCAGACGATTCGCTCTTAGTGTACCTGTCAAAAAGACCCCTCTTTTCTTCAACTCTTTGACGAGTGGAAGTGTTGTAAACAAGTTATCGCAAAATACTTTGATATTTTGGTTCTCAATATCTACACATAAACGCAGGACAACATCTCCTGCAGCTCCAAAAGTGTCTGATACTGGATGTGCACGACCTGTGGAACCTTGGTAAACTTCAAACTGATGCATATAACCTGAGCAGCTTGCTCTTACCCACACTTTCACTCCCCACGGCTGGTTTTTTTTTGGTACATATTGTTTGATGGAACTTCGCCCTTTGAAGGGGATAATCTGTTCATCTATGGCCTGGTACTCACCAGGGTCCATAGCCTCTTTGAATGTTTGGCTCAGTTTGTTCAAAACAGGACTTAATTTCCAAAGCTTGTCATCATCATCCTTATCATGTGATGTGTTGTCAATGAAATGGAGGTAACTAAGGATAGCCTCAAAACGATTCATAGGCATTGCATCGGCACTACATTCAGTCTGAGGGCTTCGTCTGATGACCAGTACATACGTCGTCTTGGATAACGAATGTAACTCATTATCAAGTTTATTCCAAGAAACACCTTGCATTCGTCTACTGTGAATCCAAAATTTTCTTTGCCTTGCTGTAAAGCATATAAATTAGTTTCATATACTATGGTTTGCATCAACTCGCCTGGAAACAAAGCTTCAAAAAAATGTATTGGTTCACTTCCATCCATGTTCAGTTTTTGCGTACCCAGGAAGGCAGGAAGTTTACCATGAAAATTATTGTCTTACTTTTTCCAGTCTGTGTCTTTCTTGTCCACATTTGCACGTTTCTTCTTTGGTAGTTGTTTACCTTTTGTCCGTTTAAGTTTTGTGTTTGAACTGAAAACACTTAGAGGTACAAGATCATCTTCACTGTAGTCTGATGACAAGTCCTCGTCACTCGACGACACGTCGCTTTCTAAGTGTAGATGAAATTCTTCATCACTTCCACTTGAGTCTTCAGAGCCAGAAGGAAAATTCTCTACGGTGACTTTTCCATATTTCTTAGAATCAACAGGAAAAAAAAAAGAAGATGAAACTTTGTCTGTTAGCAACCTGCTGTCATTCACATTTCTATGGGACTCTCATAATTACAAATAAACTAAGAAAAATTCTTTCATTCTTTTCCATTGGAACTTTGTCAGCTATATAATTTGTAATTTGTACTATCAATATTTGTTTTTTAATTATCCTGCATGATGGCCAAAATGTAACAGAAAGAATTATATGGAGGAGTACTAACGCACACCATATCCCCTTGGAAATTGGATACGGAAATATGTAGTAACAATTCATTTACAATAATGTGAGATGTGAATTACAGCTTATGTCTATATAACCACTGGTTATTAATTTACTGTTTTCTAAAATTCCCACCTGCTGTTTTGTTGTTCTGTAGAATTTTTTTGTTGCAAATCCAGAAAAGTCGTGGGATGTTGACACAATAGCAGCCATTTTGAAAGTGGATTTCGAAAAAAATTAAAACTTCTTAGTTTTTTAAGCAGATGGCACCAATGCTGCTATCACATCTATAGTTAAGAGGTGTGGCTTGCTATACACGTCATCAGATGTGACAAATCACAATAAGGCAGGCTTTATAAAGCCAATGATTTAACGTCTACAAATGGAGACTCCATGCATGAGAGGGTTAAGTTTATTATAATTTACAGCAAAATAAACATTATTTTGTTTTAAAAAAAAATATTGAATCCTCAATATATGGAAAAAGTATACTGAATGAAACAAATATTAATTTTCTCTGTTCAGATATATGACTGATGGTATGTTGCTGCGAGAAGCTATGAGTGATCCTTTACTAGAAGCTTATGGAGTAGTATTACTTGATGAAGCTCATGAACGTACTCTTGCCACTGATATATTAATGGGAGTATTAAAAGAAGTTGTTAAACAACGCCCAGAAATGAAGATTGTAATTATGAGTGCTACACTGGATGCTGGAAAATTTCAAGTTAGTATGTAGGAGGGATACAAAAGGTTTTATTTAAGAATTTTTATTCTTTATAAAAGCTTAATGATTTAATATTTTGTTTACAGCATTATTTTGATAATGCTCCTCTTATGAATGTTCCTGGACGCACACATCCTGTAGAAATATTTTATACTCCCGAGCCAGAACGTGATTATTTGGAAGCTGCTATACGTACTGTAATACAGATCCACATGTGTGAAGAAAGTGAGGGAGATATACTCCTATTTTTAACAGGGCAGGAAGTAAGACCTTGTTTTCATGATCTGTTTTTAAAATTTATTTTAAGTTTCACTAATTTTTAATTGATTAAATTTAACCATTTAAAATGTCATCTTATTACCTTGTTTTTGTTACTAGGAAATAGAAGAAGCCTGCAAGAGAATAAAGCGAGAGATCGACAATTTAGGACCTGAAGTTGGTGAACTGAAGTGCATCCCATTGTATTCAACTCTTCCACCTAATTTACAGCAACGTATTTTTGAGCCTCCTCCACCAAACAAGGTGAACGGTGGGATTGGGCGTAAAGTGGTTGTATCAACCAATATTGCAGAAACTTCGTTAACCATTGATGGTGTTGTCTTCGTCATTGATCCAGGCTTTTCAAAACAAAAGGTATGCAATTTATTTTTTAAAGAGTGCACAAAAATGGTCTGGCATAATTGAAAGCTGGCATGATATTTTGGTTATCTAGCTGGTTGCATATATGCCTAGAATAAATATCTTTTTCTTAATCATGGAAAGGATTTATCATTCTTTTACATGTTACCTGAAAAGTTACACTATTTCTAGTAGTACAGTAAATTCTCGTTACAACAGACCTCAACTAAAAGAATTTATTATGGACACATTGCAAAAGTTCCTTTATTGACAGCTAATTTTTTTTCAGTTTAAGGAGAGTCACCTGTGTGTGTGTGATTTCATGCTTTTATTTAAATATTTATAATTTTTTTAATTGAATAGAACATTACAAAAGAAAGAGTTTAATATATAGCAGCTAAAAATTTTGCTCATTAGCTTCCAAGAAAAAAATATTAAGTCAAAAAATATGATTGTCTGTAAGAGAAAGCATTCTAGCTGATGTAATCTTTCTATTGGAAATGTTTTTGTGTCAAATGAGACTCAAGACTGTAATTGACACTAGTGTTAACTTAAGTATTCCGATATTTTTTTTTTTTTTTCAAAAAGTATTGGTTTCTACTTAAGGAAAAAAAAAATTGTCATATCCAAAAACAATATGTAGAGAGCACGTGCACAAAAAAAATTTCAATTTCATGCATAACTTTTTGTGTAATGCTGTTTCTTCTGTGAAATGCAGAGGTAAAAAATGAAACTGAGAAAAACAAGTTTAAAGATTATCAAAACTTTATTTCAAATTTTTATTACATTTTGATGACCCCCCCCCCCCAACTCTAGGGTATACAATAATCAAAAATGTAAATTATTGCCAAGAGGGGTGTGTGTCAGGAGTTCGAGCTTGAATAGGAGAGAGGGTGTTGTAACTGAACCAGACAAACATTTATAAACTCAACTTTTATTCTGCATTAAAATAAATCCGTATATACAGGGTGATTAAAACGGTAGGTCAAGAATGAAATACGATTAGTTCAGCATTTCAGGACAACTGGATTAGTAGCTGACCCGAAAAGAGCCATTAGGCCCTTCATTTTGGATGATGATAAACTGAGAGCAGTTGAAATGAAATTTCTGCGTTCGCTGACGAAAAGTACAATAAAATTCACAATGGAGTGTGCAATTTCGCAGAGGGCAGTGTGTACCACGAAATGTGTGCATGAGACTGTAAATCCACTCAGTTGGGTGACTTTCGGTGGAAACTTGATAATTTGGCAAAACGTATGCACAAAACACTAAATCACAGGAGGCTGTGCAGAAATATTTGATTGTTTTGTTTACATGTGGAGCAAAGTAAGGTTGGATGCTATAGAGATCGGGCATACAGCGCACGCGACATCTGTGGAGCATAAAACGAAATGTGGTGACCCGGGGGTGGGATACGGAGAAATTATGAACATCAGAGTTTTAATGAACACTGCGTCAACGCTCCCTACTCCCTGGTCCACCTTCTATGAGCAGAGTCATAGGATTCCAAGGGTTCTGGTCATAGTTGATGGCAGCAGATGAGGCTTAACCATTAACCGATAAACGCCTTAGGCCTATTAAGGGTTACACCTCTCCGGATTATGTTTATTACAAATAAAGTTTTCATAATTAATTACTATTGTCGGAGAAGGATGGAGAAGACTCTTGGTTATTTAAGAAAATAAACATATTTTATTCATAAGATAATTAAACATAATTATAATAGAGCAAAATTTACAAATACTTTAACTCAAACTACGAAAGATTATGATTTTTTATTTCTCTTCCCGTAAAGTTTACTTCAATGAAAATATTTACAATAAATGCATGTGAAAGTTACTGATTAATTAATTTTACCCAAATTCCCAAATCTTAATAATCAATCTGTTTCAATTATCAAAAGAACTTTTGGTGACCACCCGATATTCACAAAGTAAGTAAATTGAATGCATCATTACCCGGGCTCTTCTCCGTTGCCGTCTCCTGGGGTGGGTGGTGTTGACTCCGACGTGGTCTTCTCTTCTCGTTGGGCTCTGCGTTTACATTTGTCTAACTGATCAGGGTTTAATTAATAATAATATTCATAACAATAACGAAAATTTTATTTGGTTTCATTTTGGGATGTTAAACTGGTTCTAAAATAAAAGGTACTTGTGGTGAAGGGTTTCACTTTGTACTGACTCCGCGACTGTTTCTTAAGTTGTCTCCATCACAGATTCTAGCTTTTCCTTCATGGTCGCCGTGCTTTCAAGAGTACATCAACAACACTGGACAGTTTCACACTCTTCGAGATAGAGAACAAGCAAACAAGAGCAAGAGAGCCCTCTCTATTTTCAGTCTTTGATAATATCCCGTAAAGTTTGAAAAGGGATACCAGTCACGAGGTTCCATTAAACTTCATTGATTGGTGTTCAACATCGGACCAGAGCTGCACACGGCACAGCACTCATGGCACGAGGAGGAGAACGAGGGGTGGGCTCCACTTGACTCGGCATTGCTATAAACTAATGCCGCTGTCACACAACTCTACTGCTAACTGATCTGTCCATCCGGTGTAGAAAATCCAAAAGATTCTCACATAAACATTCTTCTAATAAAGTGGATAAATATTCATTAGTAAACTTCTCCATAAAATACTAGGAAATAAATCCTATAAATTCTTCAGGGGGAGGGGGTCCTTACAGAAACTACTTGAGGAACGATTCTCCACAAATGCATGTAACTGTTCGTAGCTGCTTGTGTTTAATTAAGTAGGGGTATTTAATTATGGCAAAATTAATATTATATGGCTTCCAGTGTGTGAATTTTGAATTTTTGAGACCTGCTGTAAAACAGAAAGGCTTCCAATTAGCAGAAAGCAGGCACATTTGTGATATTCCGGAAGGTGTTTCTTTTACACAAATAATTGTATCTGTTATCCCACAAATAAATGTTAATAAAACTCGATACAAATTGCATTTGGAAGTAAATTACATTAATACAATAAGGAAATCGGCTGTATTGTTTTCCATGATAGTTCTATATTCCATATACAAAACAAATTTAATTTTAAAAATATCTTTTTCACAAAAAAATTTTTGTTACAGAATATTAATATGAATAATCACGTTATTCATTACAGAAATATGAAGTATTTTCCGTTTAACATCAGCAATCCACAATGATTGCTCTTCTTTGAAGTATTTTTCCTTTGGACACTTGAATTCTAACAACACAGGAATTCACATTAAATTTCTTTTTGTTTTTTTTGTTTTTTTTACTTGGCTATACAGGTAGAAATTTGTAAACATTGGCCTTGGTGGCTCAGTGGTTGCATTATCGCCTCTGATGCCCGAGGATGCGGGTTCTATCCCGGCCGAGGACGACTAGGGTTTTTCAGGGTGGGTTGTAAAGCCGTTGGTCCAGTCTAGCCATTTGCTGGCTGCACGTTAAAGAACCCTTGTGAGGAAAAATTTGCGGCCCCTATAAAGCCATCCTGAGATGACCATAGTAGTTAATACCAATCAAACCAAACTAAATTTGCAAAGACAACATTCATGCTGTAGAACGGGGGCTGCTAATGATGGCAATCATTTCATAAGCTCGTTTCAGAAGCCCGTTTTTACGCGTTCTTCCTTTGCAATACATAAATACATTAACCTAAACATGTGTTCAATAGATAATAAATTCAAAATGGAACATCAAACATCGAAGATTGGACAAGATATTGAAACTTTTTGAACATCAATACATGGGCTCCAATCAATACTATCATCAAGCACTAGGGTATAAAATTTAATATACCGGTATTCTACAGCATATTGAAGAAGTATGTACTATATACAGTACTTTAATTAGTGCATTATTTCATGTCGTTTTTCTCAATTTCCCATCTACTTTTCCATTATAAAAAGCAAATTCATATATCTAATCCCGAAAACCAGATGGCGCCAACCTTGGTAAACTGTCACCGTATTTACACAAAAACTGCATGTTGTGTAAATAATAAATTTTCCTCTCTCAAAATTGCTGTTTGATTACAATATAAGAGATGTTGACAATGTGTAGAGATGATAATTTATCACATTTTGACTGTTCCAGGTTTGTTAAATACCGAACAGGTTTCTTGTAATTAATTAACATTGATTAAAAATAAAACAAAAGAATGTTGTTCACATTTATTAGATGATAAATAAAATATTCTTGAAACTGAAATAAAAGAATTGGGAATAGGGTTTTTCCAACGTACTCGGTATATCAATATTTTAGAAAATAATATTGAGTATTTTACCAATATTAAACAATTTCGATATATTGGTATGTCGATCTTATTATCAAAATCATTGTGATCTATTATTAACAAATTTTTTTTATTATGATGATTTTTTGTTATTTTTAATGATGCGGATGAAAGCCCCAACATTGGGGAGTGTGCATGGGCAAAAACCCCAAGGGCGATCCCAGTATTCACTTTGGGATCAGCTTGGGATATAAAATGTGTAAAACCACTCTTCTGCTGCGGCCACAGGAAGGCGGGTCTCTCTCTTCTCTCAAATGTTTCCTGGTAGCAGTATAGCATCCTCCATGCAACTGCAGTGTACTAACAAGGAAACCCCAGATAGCCTTTCTTTTGCGCGCAAGCACACCGTGGAAGCGGTAGCGTTTCCCGGAAGTGTGCAGAGTTCAAAAAACGTGGCGGAAAGAGGGGAACAAACTTGTTAGCAGCGGTCGACAAAGAATTGCAGTTAGAGCACTGTTATTAAGCATAAAATCTTAATTTTGCTGTACAATTATTTGTCTTGAGGTAGGCATCCATGAATACTATTTTTATTTAAAATTATAAAGCACCGAGATACATACCCCCTCACCTTTTTGTTTTTTTGGTTTATTTTGGAAGAAACAAAAATCCGCACTCTTATTTTACAAGCATCTATTGTAGCTTCAATTGAGTAACATACTTCAATTTGGTGGAAATCTGTGACATACATGTTCGAGGGATTCCCTTGTAAGATCAGGTATGGCATTAATTATGAGCTAGCTCCCCACTACTTTGGGAAACTTCTTGCTAACATAAAAGCAGCAGACTTTCTTGTTACTTTCTTTGATGAAAGTTTGAATTAAAAGTCACAGTACAACCAGATGGACCTCGCTGTTCGGTTCTGGTCTAATACTCCTGAAGAAGTAGAAACACACTACAGTCAAATTCCATTATAACGAAGTTCAAGGGACCATCGGTTTACTTCATTATAAAGAAAACTTCGCTAAATCGAGATTGCGAATTTTTTGAGAATAAATAAAAAATAGCTTATTTTAAACCGAGAATATACATTTTTTAATGTTTTATCCGTAATTACGGCAAATATCAATCAACACTAACGTTTTAAATGTACAGTAGTATTAGGATTGTGAAATAGCCTGTAGTAAGAATGGAGGTTGTAGTTTTCACTGTTAAGTCTTTGCCGCTATAAATAGTAATCTGTGTGCATAATTTCAGTAAATAAATTGAACATGACAAAGTTTTTATTTTTTAATGGTTCTTGTTTTCAGATATTTAAACTAGTTTAACACCGGGTTTAACATAATTACAATAAAGCGTTATATTGAGCATGGTCTTCTCTAACTACGGAGGCCATGCACTGAGAGTCTTGTTTGCATCCTTCGTAACATTATGCGAATAAAATGGTTCCATTTCATGCGACTAAAATAGGTCCATTTTAATGCAATTCTCTAAGTTTTCCCTTCTGTTTAATATTAAACATCGTAGATTTAATTCGAATTTTATAGTACTGTATTGCACATATTAAAATAATTGAATTTTAGCCATCGTATTTTTTGAAGAATTAAGAGTGTAACAAAACCTTAAGCCATTCTCACGCGGGATTACCGGAATGCTATCGTTATACTACCGTTTATTGATTTAAATTCCCACAAAATATTGATAATACATTACATGTACACAGTATTTAAAATAGTGATAAGATATTTCAAAACAATACTGTATTTCTTAAAAATATTTCGTCGAATAGAAACGTGATCTTCAAATCGTTTTGTTCGTAGGCCTATACTAAAATAATTCGTGTTTACTAACAAGAGCGGCTATTTTTAATTTGCTGATTTTTACAGATTCGATTTGTCACTTATCTAATGTGCAACTTCCAAATAAAATTTCATTATAATGTTGTGGGGAGCAAAAATTTGCTTCGTTAAAATGAAAACTTCGTCGTAAAGATTTCGTTATAGCGGGATCGTAATAACATTAAATGAATAGGATTTTTGCCGGGACCGCAGAAAAACTTTGTTACAATCGAGTTCGTTATAACGGGATTTGACTGTATTTCTCTTCAGCCTTTCTTGGACATGGTCGGGCGAAAGACTTAAAAGAGGCTTTCATGGACCAGTTCAGTAAATTATGCATGAACAAAATGGTTCTAGTGTCGATGGACGGCCCTAAAGTAAACTGGGCATTTTTAAGGTAGCTGGAAAATAATCTGAGCGATGTTCATGGAATAAACCGCCCCTCTGATCGATATCGGTTCGTGTGGCTTGCATATTCTTAACAATAGTTTCAAGGAAGTTTCAATGTCTCCTGGGACATTGTTGGTTTTCTTAGATCTGCTTACTATCTATTTAAAGATACCCCTGCCAGATGAAGTGATTATTTTAGATTCAGCAAACCTCTCCCTGGAAAATTTTGTTCTGTAAGATGACTGGAAAAGGGGGGTCCAGCTGAGACCGGTATTAAAGCCATTCCCTACCTTAACACATTTATGACAAAAGTAAAAGAAGATAAGATCAAAATAACTTCTAAGAGTTTCAAAAATGTAGAAAGTAGCCTGAAAGACAAACTTTTGCCTGCTAAACTAGCCTTTTTCCGATTTGTGTCTCAAATTGCCAACCAGTTCTTGAGGGACTGTCAGCTGTTATTGTTGATACCATGATGCCGTTTGTTAAGGAGAATGTCTTAAATGAGGCATCCTCTGTCTGCAAAGTTGAATTTGATAAGGAAAGCAACCAGATTCCTTCAAACAAAATGAAGCTTAGTCATGTGGTTAAAGAAGAGCTCTGAAAGGTAGACCTAACAACTGAGGAAATTAACAAATTTAAGTCTGACTGCAAAACAATTCTCATTGATATGTGCCAGAACTTGTTGAAGAAGGCCCCAGTGAGGTATAGTTTGTGTAAGGCAGTGATGTTTTGCGATCCGGCCTTGATAACCAAACATACGAGTGCAGCCAGGGCGAGGCTTTCCAGTGCCTTAGAAATATTCTCTGCCAAAAACTGGGTTTCTAGTCAGACATGTGATTCAATTGAAAAAGAATTTAAGTCACTTACTTCAGGTTGAATCCAAGAATTTATGCAAAGAATACCAAAGAAAAATGAGAGTAGACCATTTTTGGAAAGATTTTCTGAAAGGCAAAGAAAAATTGGAAAATTTATATATATTTCTGAAACTAGTGCCGATTTTAAGCCATGGGCAAGCTATTGTGGAAAGAGGCTTCTCTGTAAACAAAGCTCATGGTTGAAAATCAACTAAATGAATCTGATTGCCCAAAGGAGGATGTATGATGGCCTGAAAAGTGAAGGTGGTGTGCATAGCATTCAAGTTGACAAGAAAATGATACATTCATTTAGGAATGCGAGGGGTAGATACGAGGATGCCCTGAAAGAAATCGCGTTTTTACAGAGAAGTGAAAAATGCCAAAGCCGCATCCAAGAGATCCCTTCTAAAGAAAATAGACGAACTGAAAGCAAAAAGAGCTAAACTTCTGTTCGAGAAAGCTAGTGCTCTGGATGCTCTTGATGATCAGATATCTTTTTTGTGTACCGTAATTTTCGGGAGTAACGCCGCGGCGTTTCTGTTATTAAAAGTTAAAAATTCGGCGTGTGCTGCGTATCAGCCACCGCGGCGCTACTGCCGGAGATTTTACAGAAAGAAAAAAAAGATAGATAGATTCTGCACATGATTAAAAATTCACTCCGATAACGATCGAGCATGATCGTTCATCGACAGCGGGGGATTCAACCCCTTCCCGCCGCTCTCATCGTTCTCCCTATAGGTTGATGTCGTAGCCTAACCCAA
Source organism: Rhysida immarginata (assembly GCA_023313115.1). Classification (NCBI taxonomy): domain Eukaryota; kingdom Metazoa; phylum Arthropoda; class Chilopoda; order Scolopendromorpha; family Scolopendridae; genus Rhysida; species Rhysida immarginata. The sequence goes on along the minus strand of JAHWFO010044193.1, from coordinate 855,446 downwards.
TATTTAGCATCGTCACTTTCGTAAATCGTAATTCCATAGCTTTATCATGGTCTTTCTATCCCCAGATAATAAAGAACTCGATAATACACTCGATAATAAAGCACTCTTATTATCGAGGGCTTTATGACCAGATAGTTGTGAGCGACATCTACTGTCATCACCCAAAAGATCTACCAAAAATCAAGAAGAATCTGTCGGTTGTGTAAAATAAATGTTTTGTTCCTATTATTTAGTCACCAGCAACAAGGAATGTCTTAATAAAAATTATTTCCCTGTGAACATGTAAAAAATGTATGCGTTAGTGCAACATCTGTGCCTTTTGAACGCGTATTTTTTATCAGTTTAATATCAGTTAGGTATATTTCTATATATATCTTTCATTAACTGTGTGTGTATAAATTTAGCATGATAGTATCAATGGTTTCAGCAGGGATGGATGAAGCTACCTTCATCCATACCTGGTTTCAGTTATAACTGTAATCTAGTGCTGCGCGATGTCGATGTTAAACATCGATGAATTTATAGTATCGATGTTGACATCGATGTTTTTCCTGCTGCTGCATTATCGATGTTGTTAGTTGTTATACGCCTCTCAGATGGCAGCACCGTTTTTCTAGTTTCAGCGCTCATAGCGGCGAATTTGTAAGTTCTTTTAAGCGGCGAAGTTTTTTTTTTAACATATCTTTTATCGATTCTAAAATCGATTTAACATCGAATGGTTTTGGAAACATCGATGTTTTTCGCAAATCACGCAGCACTACTGTAATCAGTCATCAACAGGAAATAAATTATTTCAAATAATCCATGCTTTTAGTGTGGCTTTTTGCCCAGAGAGGCCACTTCGCTAATCAACTGGTCTAATTTTCGCGTTCGTCAATAGAGGGCAACCAATCAGAATAATCGACGCCCACTAGAGGTCAACCAATCAGAATAATCGACGCAAGCTAGAGGTCAACCAATCAGAATAATCGACGCCCGCTAGAGGTCAACCAATCAGAATAATCGACGCCCGCTAGAGGTTAACCAATCAGAATAATCGGCGCCCGCTAGCATGACACCTGTTGCGATATATAAGGGGTCACTAGCTTTTGGTTTCATGGCAATCAGTATTTGTTTTCAATTTCGACGAGCATAATCTCCTGTATTTCTCTCTCCAACGACTTTTGACTTTCGACCGTTTATCGACCCAACGACTTTCGAGTCCTTCAGCGATTCGGAAACTTCTGATTTTGAAGGCTTCGACTAATAAAATATAAATATCTTATAAATATTGAATTTTGGTTTCTTTATTGAATTTCTTATAAAACGCGATTATACAAAACGGACCGTGTGTGATGGGTGGAGGGGGGGTGCAGCGTATCGGCCGCCGCGGCGCTACTACCGGAGATTTAACATTTTTGTTAAATTTTGGCGTGTGCGGCGTTACTCCCGAAAATTACGGTACTTCCCTTCCATAGTTCGTTTCATGTGTCAGGATTTTTTTTTTAATTTATGGTTTTTGTACATCTGTGTTGGATAGGTTTGAATGTACAAATCTTGTCGTGTTAGTTAATTTTAAATTTCATTGTTATATTACTATGCTAAGTATAACTTGTGTAAATACTCACCTGAGTGAATTAAACTATTACTGTAAAAAATACGTGCGATTTGTCCCCCCATCCCATGCTGTGTAATTTTTTGAATTTTTTTTATGAACCCTGTCTTAGCCAAAGGTTCCTGGTCCGAATCCAGGCTGTAGAATTTTCTTTCCTATTTTTCATCATTAATTTGAACAGCTAAAGTTGGCATACAGTAAAACCCTCACTGAATATCTTCTGAATACACCTTAGGAAAGGTATTCCCGGCCTGCGAACTAGGTAACTGTTCCAACCAAGCCCTAAGGTCATGTAAATAGCGGTTACAGGGTTCCCACATTCTGGATAGTCAGGGAAATGAAACGTGGTCAGGGAAGAAGGGCTATTTTCATGCATTTGTCAGGGAAATGACTCTTCCTGGGAAAACTCAGGGAAATAGATTTTACTGGAGACATCTATACTTAAATTTATATGTCCCGTTACGGACCAGGAGGCAAAAATTATTGAACAAGCCTCGTAATACTGATACTAATACTAATTTTATACAATGTGACAACTAATAATAATAATAATAAAATTGTGTCTGAAAAGCTGTTGTAGAGACATGTTTTTTAAAAAAAAAATTACGATTTGGTCAGGGAAATGAGACCGTTGATGTCAGGGAAACGAGATACAGATTTTCTGTGGGAACCCTAGGTTAGCTTTCATGGCCGCAGTGGCGCAATTGGTTGGCGCGTTGGCGGTCTTAGCCAAAGGTTCCTGGTTTGAATCCATGCTGCGGAATTTTCTTTCCTATTTTTCATCATTAATTTGAACAGTTGAGGTTGGCTTACAATAAAACCCTCACCGAAGATCTTCTGATTTATTCTTTAATTTTTTGAGTTTAGAGTTTGCTATAGGTAAAGTAAAGTTCAAAAAGTTGCGCGAAGTTAAAATTAACTCCTATTTATTTTACAAATGAAGAAGTAGAAGAAAAAAATCGTTTTATGCATCATCCTTCATATTCATTTCAAAAATATAAATCGCTTTGGGAACGAACAACTAAGCGCGAAGTTTTCACTAAAGACGATAAGAAAAATCATACGAGATATACTTTCAAAAAAGACAATATATTTTCTTTTTGTGTTTGCTTTCAGTGTTTCCAACTCTAAAACTTTTCCCGCTAAAACCAAACTAAAAATCCGCTAGATTCTATTGTTTTAATGTAATTTTTAGCAGAAAGTTCACTAAGCGAAAGTGAACGATCGTGAGTGTTCACTAATGACTGCGAGATCGGGGAATTTTTAGATGTTGCACTAGATCGCGATCAGAATGAACTTTTATTTATACATAGTCTAGATATAATAATTAATCAGATTAGCAAACTGGGCAGGAACATGATTGGTGTGTTGCTGCTATTTCAAAAGGGCAGCTGCTGAAAACCAAAACTGAAGTTTTCATACTGAAAGTGACTTCCAAAAAAGTAACTTAAATTTAAAAAAGTTCGTTAAATCAATGATGAAGAGCATCATTACATAGTTCATCATTTTAATTACCGTAAATATTCTGCTATAACGCGACCTCTTGTATAACGCGACTCCACTTTTTCGGCCCAAAAAATCGGCCAAAATCCTATCCTCTTGTATAACGCGACCCCCATTTTTGACTCCTCGCGAGAAATAAAATGTACGAACTTATAGCCCTACATTGATAGGGAAAGATTTCTCACTCGCACATCAACAAAAAAACACAACAGTACATCAATTTTCTTAATAAAAAGACGGGTAATCTTTATTCAGTTTAATATTTTCACTACATAAGCTTTCTTGTAGGCTTTGGTTCGAGGCAGTTTTGAAGTAGGCCTAATTAGAAGTTTCGATGTTTGGGAGAAGTTATTATCGATGTTGTTAGATGTTGGCGACGAGTAATTCGAATAAAAAGTGAATTAATATATTGTATAATGAACTGGACATTATATGCAATGTCATTAATGTATAATACACGGCAAATTCGTCTGAATGTCATCAGCACAGAAAGCGACTTCGACAAAAGCAACTGCCTCAATTTCGAGGCAGTCTGGAAGTTTATAGCCCTACATTGATAGGGAAAGCTTTCTCACTCGCACATCGACAAAAAAACACAACAGTACATCAATTTTCTTTAATAAAAAGACAAGTAATCTTTATTCAGTTTAATATTTTCACTACATAATATTTTCTTGTAGGCTTTGGTTCGAGCTAGTTTGGAAGTAGGCCTATTTATCAATGTTTGGGAGAAGTTATTATCGATGTTGTTACTATCGACAATCGGCCGCAGTTGTCGGAGGGCTGATTTTTATCCTCTAGTATAACGCGACCCAGCAAATTTAGATGCTTTTTTAGGCCAAAAAAATTCGCGTTACAGTAGAATATTTACGGTATTTGCTATTTTGAATCATTAAACTGAAAATAATTAATGCTGTAAATCTTGTAATTTCAGCAAAATATTCATAATAAGTTCGTTAATTTGAAAAGTTCATTATTGTGAGGTTCGTTGTAACAAGAGTTTACTGTAGTCTACTTCCACATAAGATTTATGTAATATGGTGATGTAAGTTAATGCATCCAAGAAATGTTTCAAACATGCTTGGTGATGTACAGAGTAATTCATAATTATGTGAAATATTTGGATCACATCTTTGCTTTAAGGCAAATCTTTGAGAAATACTGGGGGTATGCAAAAGAGGTCTACGCTTGCTTTGTGGACCTCGAAAAAGCATATGACAGAGTTCCTCGGGAGAAGCTCTGGCAAGTGTTGCAAGAGTATGGAGTGGATGGGCAATTATTGGTTGCTATCATGTCTCTGTACGAAAGCTCTGAGATGTGTGTCAGGATAAATGGCATTAAGTCAAGACCGTTCACCGTGGGTGTTGGACTCCGTCAAGGGTGCGTACTGTCGCCCCTCTTGCTCATTATCTTTATGGACTGGATAGACAGGGGCAGCCGAGGCGATGAGCGTTTTTGTGTGGGCGATTGCCTGGTGGAGAGGTTGCTCTTTGCTGACAACCTTGTCCTCCTTGGGTCTTCTCGCACGAACCTTCAGCATGCACTAGACTGGTTTACAGCCAAATGTGAAGAAGCTGGGATGAAGATCAGTATGGCTAAAACTGAGGTTCTGGTCCTTTCAAGACAGCCTGCTCATTGCGCTTTCCATGTTAGGGGAGCCTCATTGAGACAGGTGGAGAAATTCAAGTATCTCGGGATTGCATTCACGAGTGATGGATGGCAGGAGAAAGAATTGGATGCTCGGATCGGTGCAGCAAGCCGTGTCAGACGTGAACTGTGGCGATCCGTGGTAACGAAACGCGAGCTGGGTAACAAAGCCAAGCTCTCAGTCTTCAAATCTATCTTTGTCCCCATTCTCACCTATGGTCATGAGGCTTGGGTAATGACCGAAAGTGTGTGATCGTGGGTACAAGCGGCCGAAATGAGATTTCTGAGAGGTGTGGCAGGTGTTACCCTGCTAGATAGAGTGCACAGCAGCACAATAAGGGAGTCTTTAGGTGTTGAGCTGCTACTTCTCCACATTGAGAGATCTCAGTTGCGCTGGTATGGCCACGTGATACAGATGCCGCAAACTGACCTTCTAGGCAGTTATTATTTTCCAAGCCGGTGGGTAAGAGACCAAGGGGTCGGCCTAGAACCAGGTGGCTAGACTATATGAGAATCTGGGTTCAACACGTTTGGGTATTACCAGGGAGGACATACGCCTGATGGCGGAGGATCGCGATCACTGGAGATCCTCCATAGGGCTGCTGCCCCTGCGACCCTAACGGATAAGCGGGTTTCAAAGAATCTCAACAAATATACTATGCAGCAGATCATTGTGTTATGCCAGTAGACAGGGACACTCCACTATCTGCCCTCCCTTATTGGCTTTTAGAATCACTGAAATCACTTATTGACTGATGAATTTAGCTGTCATAACCACATAATCTATTGCAGGAGTGATTCAAGTGACTTGTGTTTTGGACTATAGTTCATTTCTCAATGAGCTCCGTCTCATTCGATTTAGACCAACCTCTACAGAGCTACTCCAAATGATAATGTCTTTCCTTTGAGATGTCTTGGTACGCAGACTGCAAGTGCCTCCACTCTGGCTGTAGTTGGCCACATTCTGATAGGCTAAGATGGACACAGAGCATCTGTTAGTTATGTAACAGAAACTTAATGTATTTCAATTGTAATAAAATGTGATATTCATTACGTAGATTTTTTTAAGTTTTTTTTTTTTTTTTTTATTTTTGAATAACCCTGCATTTTTCGATTTAGTTTTTATTAGTTTGAGTTCGTACCAAATGATTACTATTTTACTTTTTTCTTTATTCACTTTTTTCTATAGGTATACAATCCCAGAATCAGAGTTGAATCACTTTTGGTATCGCCTATTAGTAAAGCCAGTGCACAACAACGAGCTGGTAGGGCTGGTCGAACAAGGCCAGGGAAATGTTTTCGCCTTTACACTGAAAAGGCTTACAAGCAAGAGATGCAGGACAACACATACCCTGAAATCCTGCGCTCTAATCTGGGCTCCGTTGTGCTCCAATTAAAGAAATTGGGCATTGATGACCTGGTTCATTTCGATTTCATGGATCCTCCAGGTAAGTTTCAGCTTTTAATTTTGAACATTTTTCTTCTGTTGTGTATGTGTTTTCATATAGCAATGAAATAAGTTAGAATATTTATTATATGTTCAGAAGGAAGCCCTGGCTAGGATAAGAAACATTAGGCAAATGCCCTGATAGAAGATCTGCAGAGGCATAAATTTGGGGGGGTTGTGCCCACTTTTGGGGTTTAAATTGTAGAGAATTGAAGATAAAAAGTGAAGGAAAATATAAGTATTTGGTAGAACCATCTCCGCATCCCACTTTTTTTTTTTTAAATCTTGTATATCTACATGGTTTAGTGGAAATGTTTATCAGGGCTTGGAAGCAAATACGGTGCTAGAAACCATTTGAAATCCACACAGTCCAGCACATGAAAGCCTTCACATTATCAGTAATATAAGAATATCTTTATGGTAAATTTATCAACAAAATTACAAAATGAAGTTAGTTCGTGAAATAATTTGTGAAAGGATGCCATTAATTTTTATGCGCTTCTGGTTTTTTGTAAAAACTTTGCTTAAGCCAGATTCCCTCAATTAAAAGTATAATTTAAGGTGATTAAAATGCCATCTCTTTGCATTGTTCTTCTATGCACTAGTTAAATGGGAGGACATAAGTTCCCAAAAGATAAAATATTGCAGGAAAAAAATAAAAATGGCATATTGCTATGGGACATTTGGATAAAATTACCAAAAGTTATGGGAGCCTAAAAGTGTGCAAGCTACATTGTAAACCAAGTTTTACACTTTTTTTCCATTGCAGCTGTTACTATTCTCGTTAAAAATGGAATAATTGTGTAAGTTGATGATTCATCGCCTCAACCCTCAGAGCATCTGTTAGCTGTTTTTCTCTTTTGTTAGCTCTGACTTGATGATAGCCCATTTCACATATTTAATGATTAAAATATGCTCTGATGTTGCTTTACCAGGTGTGCAATTAACTTTCTGGGGTTCACACATGGTTGGCGCTAACGACACATTTAGTCTAAAGCACTATATAAAGAATGTATGGGCCATGGTTTCTTAAGTGAAGAGGTTATGACACTCCCATTAAATGCGATCCTGCTCTTATTTTGATCAGCAGATGTCAAAACATCAAAGTCTGCTCTAAATAATCAGACATACAATAGAATTCAACATATAAAGCATAAGTTATCGATCTTTATTTAAAACCACAAATAGTTTGCTCAAATAGTTATAAGTTTTTTATCTTAAATAAATGATTCAAAATGATGCATAGAAATCTTCTAAATGAAACATAGATTGCTCGAAGTGCCATCTACTTCCAGTACGCACCGATAGCATTGGAACAGCTAAGAGTGTCATAATCTCTTCAATTAAGAAACCATGGTATGGACAATCATTGTTGCAGGCAGCCATTTTGATTTCTATTTCATTCTTATTTTTTATGACTAGTGTTTCTTCTTTTGCGATAAATTCAAACTTGTAAGTTGAACACTTCCTTTTTGACAAAAGTTAGAGAGGAATGTGCATATGAAGTTTGAATTTGCTGCAAAACACGGCCAATCATATGAAATAGGAATCAAAATGGTTGCCTGCAACATGAATTGTCTATACTTTAATGTACTTGACATACATGCTGGAAAGTGTTTCTTCTTAGCGTGGATATCTGTTAACTAATAAGTCGTAATGCCAAAATATATTGCAATGCAAAAATATTTTTCCAACAATGAAGATGTCTGCTTTTGTGCCAAGCAAACAACATTTGCGGTTAGCTTTGCTTTTCTGCTTTAAGCTGAAAAAATGCAGCTGAAGCACGTCGTTTGCTTTTCCTTGAGGAGGCCTACGGTGAACATGCACCAATGAAAATTACCTGTGAAGATTGGTTTAAACGCTTCAGAAATGGCGATTTTGACACTGCGCTCTGGAACACCAAAAACAATTGAAGACGCTGATCTGCAAATGTTATTGGATGACTGGGTGAAACTGTCATGGGCATCACTACCGACAACGACTGATCAATCTGAATGGGACATAGACAAGAACAAGTGATCTTGCAGCACGACAACGCTCTGTGCCATTACGCTTCATCATCCAGGAGACCATCAAAACGCTGAAATGGGATCTGCTACCGCAGCTGCTGTATTTGCCAAATCTGGCCCCTTCAGATTATCACTTGTTCAGGTCGATGGCGCATGGCTTGGCTGGTCTGCATTTGCCCGCTTTCGAAGAAGTGCAAAATTGGTTGGATGAATGGTTTCGGTCCAAGGATGCGTCGTTTTATCGTCGCGGTATTCATCTATTGTCAGAGTGAAGGCAAAAATGTATAGCTGGTGAAGGAAAGATACTTTGAATAAACCATTTGTTGCATTTCTCTTGATGTTTTCCCTTTTTCATTGAACCAAAATGCCAGAAATTTAGTTGCACACATAGTATTTATGACTGGCAACTTAATTTTCTTATTTTTTGTTAATTTTCTAAAACAATTACAGGGCCAGTCTACTAAAGTAGAACTTCCGTAGAGTGAACGACGATATAGCGAAATTCTCTCCATAACGAAATTATTCTGTGATCCCAGCAAAGATCCTATTGATTTAGTGCTTTTTCAATCTCCATACAGCAAAATCTTTATAGCGTAATTATCTCTATAACGTAAGGATTTTTCGGTTCCCGCACTTAGCATGGCTTAACAGACAGACAAACGAAATTATCGCAAACTACTGCCAACAAGCGAAGTTAAAAACAAGTTTTTACGTCACAAGCTCTGCCCATTTGGCTGAGGCTGTGGCATTAGGCTTATTTTATCAGCAGAATTCTCAAGAACTACGTTATCGGACCAAACTACCCATGATGCACTGCACTGCACAGCAATAATGGCAGCCTGCTGAGCAGTTTATACGAGGGGAGATCAAAAAGTAAGTTGCACTTCCACGATATGGCAATTTATTACATCACCTATACAAAAGCAACATGGCTATAGCAGCATACAATGTAGGTTCACTTTTCCACATACTCCCCAAGAGACCCTAAACATTTATCCGAACAATCAACCAACTTTTCGATTCCGGAAGCATAGAAATCTCCTCCAGCGTTTTGTAACCACACGGTGACAGCCGCTTTCACCTCCTCATCGTTGTCCACAGAGTTCCGTTTTGAGCTTGCCAAAAAGATGAAAGTCGCATGGCGCTAAGTCGTAACTGTATGGAGGATGTTGCCAAACCTCCCACTTGAATCGCTGCAGCAGTTCGCACGTTTGGCGGGCCTTGTGAGGTGTTGCGTTATCGTGCAACAAAATCACACCGGCGATCAATTTCCATATACAGCAGTGAATTCACGGTGAATGTCCGTGCAATTCACCCGTTTGGCCCATAGAATCGGATTGCTGCTCGCACCTCAAGTTTGGAGAGGACATCCAGTTGACGCGCCATTGCTTTTAGCCCGCTAGTCACACAAAAGACGACGGGAAACCACAGCAACCGTCCTATCCGACGTCTGCGCAGTTAATGTCCCTTTCTCCGCTTTGCCCAAGATTGCGACACACAGCGCGCTCCTGCAGCGAGTTAGTGCAACTTAACTTTTTGATCATCCCTCGTATGTGCAAGCCTGTTAAAAATTTATTTTCTATGAAAATCTGCACGAAAACTACTATAAAAGCTGTCGAAACATGGAAGATTTTTTATATTAAAAACTTTAAAATTCGTTCAAATTTATGAACTTATTTTATTGAAAGTTTAAGCCCATACACATGTTTGTGATATTCTAATTTTACGAAGAAACACTCGTAGGCCTTAATATACATGATCCCTGGGATCTTCGATGAGTGCTTAATCAGTGGTCAGACTTGGTCAGTTTCTCTATAATCTGGTAACTTTTATCTCCAGTCAGTGCTCATTTTTAAAGATTTCCAAGAAAATGTTAAGTTCTAAGAACTATCAATTCTAAGAAAAGCCTGAACAACAGGTAATCTGTGCATTAAGAATTGAACCTTATTTATAAAGCACAATGTTGTCTTCCATTGTTGGTCGTGAGCTATCTACTGTTGGTCCGTGTATAAGGTTGATGAATTGCGTGTTAATACCATTATTGATACCTATTACTGCACTAACTTTGTCATTGTTGGTCATGAGATACCTCTAATTAATATGCCCTGCTGTCATCTTGAATATCGATTTATTATCAGTAATTATTTTTTTTTTTTTTTTGAAATCTGAGGTAGACTGACTTTCCTCATGCTTTGAAGATCAATTGTGCAAACTTTCGCCATAATCTGAATAAAACTGTAGATTTGTATAAGAAACAATCACACCCACAACTTCTAAGTCACTATCAATTCTTAGAAAAGCCCAAACAATAGTCACTTTCAATTTCGTTTTCAGTAATTCTACAATTTCCTGCCATAGACGAAGCTCCCATTGTTGAGATGTTTCCCATGCCAGATTAACTTTTTGTTTTCTCTAACCAATACTCATTCATTTCTTCAATGGGGTTTCAATAGGTATGAATTAACATGTATCCTTCGAACGATCATTATAGAGCATACCAGTAGGGGATCTAGAACTTGGTCAAGGATGGGGCTAGGGCGGCGGGCTAATCAGGTTGTTTGGCTAATATAAGTAATTTCAAATACCCCCCCCCCCCCTGCCCAGGGAAGTGATGGTCCTGAGGTCTTTCCTATACTGAAATATGTAAATTTGTAAAATTATTGAGTATAAAAAATATTTACAATTTATCTAATTGATATAAGTTTAGGATAGGACTGAGGTCTTTCCTATTCTGAAATTAGCCCCTGTAACCACCCCCTTAAATCCACCACTATATACTATTATCAGATGCAGAGGTTATGTTGTATGCTTGTTGTTTTTTTTTTTATTGTATGCTTGTTGATTTGAAGAGTCGAGTTGATTTACGCTTTATCGGTTATGTTGTAAGCTGTCGCCCGAGACGGATGGCGTCCCTATATATCCAACCCACCGGAAGAGGAAGGGGAAGCTTCCGTCGCGTCTGGAATGTTCTACACTGTTCAAGGGCTCTAAGCACACAAATCATCTGAACATTTGTTAGGCAGCTCAAGGGTGATAGGAATATCTGTTTGCCTCCTTGAAAGAAACTGCCCTGAAAGAAAACGTGCTATTATACTCAATTCCTGCTCATTGTTAATACTGTATTTATTCTACTATAATGCGCGTCTTGTATAATGCGATTCCACTTTCAAGAGCCCAAAAAAACAGTAAAAACTTTATCCTCTTATATAATACAGTCCCCATTTTTGAATTGTCATGAGAAATAAAATATGCAAGAATATATAGAAAATGAAAAAAAAGGGGGGGGGGAATATTTTATTTTACTGTTTCTATTACCAATCAAGGCTAATCAATCAACACACTGGAATACTAGGTGGTATTGCCCAATGGCTTAAAAATACTGTTTGCAAGTACAATTTTTATGATATGACTCACCATATGTCCGGTTGGAAGCCAAAATACTTTTAATGGTGAGATATATATTGTTGGCCCGTGCAGAGTTTGTGAATTGCATGTTGATAATCTATTGTTGCACACACTTTGCCTTGCATTGTTGGTCATGAGATACTACTTATTAATATGCCCTGCCATCATTACAAATATCGCTTTATTGTTAATTATTACTTTTTCGAAATTCTTAACAGTGAACTTCCTCTTGCTTTGAAGATCAATTGTGCAAAATTTCATCAAGATCTGAGTAAAACTGTAGATTTGTATAAGAAACAAACCCACAAACATTCTTTATATATACCGTATTGGCTCAAATATAAGCCGACCCTTAAATTTTCATGGCATTTTAGAGGGGGGGGGAAATAAGTTTAGTTATTAACCCTTTCACTGTGTAATTAAATTTTATTTTCATTCTTGAGAAGATGGAATTATCCACTTTTAGCAGCATAAAAGTTTTTTAAACCCTGTGAGGTGAATCAGATTTCCCCAGGTAGAGATAATGTTATTTTGTGTGGATATATCTGCTTTACGCAGCAAAAGGGTTAAATAAAATTAATAAAACAACTCCATAAATAATTCAATAAAACATTTTGTTTTGGAAAAAAAAAAAAAGAATGGTGAATATTACTTAAACAAAAAATATAGTATTGTAAATATTTACCAAAAGTATAAAACACAAATATTAAAAAAAAATTCAGTTTAATTATTCACTCCAAAGTTGTGATTAAAATTTCATTCGATTCCTTTTTTTTTTTTTTTTTTTTTTTTTTTAATTTAGATTCCTTTTAAATTTTTTTAATTTAGATTCAGAAAGAATATTAATAGTTTGTCCATCTTCGGTCACGTTGATGATCTGAATTTATTACGGTATCATCTCTACATAATAAATAAATGATTTTCCATAGTTTGAGAATTTATATTAAATTCACGCAGAAAAGTTTTGAAAGGGGGGGGGGGGGGTTGAGTCCGTCTCAAATCTAAGCCGAGGCTTGGTTTTCGACTTCATTTTTTGGGATAAAAAGGTCTGCTTATATTAGAGCCAATACGGTATATAGATAATAGATATAACTTATTTTCCTAATGCTTATGGTCATATTTGAATTCCGTTTCTGGATTTGCCGTCATCAACTATATATATTTATTTTTCTTTTTACTTGGAAAGGATAATTGAAATCAGGTAAACATACTTTTCATTTCCTATTTACAGCTCCTGAAACATTGATGCGAGCATTGGAATTACTTAACTACCTTGCTGCTCTTGATGATGACGGCAATTTAACAGAATTAGGATCCATCATGGCTGAGTTTCCTTTAGATCCTCAGTTGGCAAAAATGTTAATTTCTAGCTGTGATTACAATTGCTCCAATGAAATCTTATCTATTACAGCAATGCTTTCAGGTAAGTAAATTCTCAGGGTGAAATAGCTTTGAATTTTTATATGGTAGACTCCTATAAGCTTTTCTGAGAGTACCTCCTATGTTATGTGGAGGGCCAATTAAAACTCTAGATGAATGTTTATATCTTACATATGAAATTATTACTCACAAAATGACAAAAATATAAAACTAATAAATACAGGATAAAATGTAACAATTGGATATCCTAAAATAGTTGCTTTACCATCACTGAAGTTGATTTAAAATTGTCATCGACTGTTACATAAAAAAATTCAGCTCTGAATTTCAAAGAGTGATATCAAGTTTCAATAATACCTCGTGCTAACTACAAGAACTGAACTTCGTTTCATGATCTCTCACTTTTAGTTGCACAAGTAAACTTTTGGGGGCAGCAGTCCTATGGAGACAGAGACTATGCATGTGTATTGAAAAATACTGGATTTTTGAAATTCTGACTTCGGATTCTTAAAGACCATTAAAAATTAGAATAGGAAAATGTCTGTAAGACTCACTCTCTCTTTCTCTCTCTCCATCGATAAACTGGGTTCAAAACTTTAAAAGTTCCACACTGTCACGGCCTCTATCTCCTAAACGGTTGGATCAGTTGAAAAAACACCAAGAATAAAACATTTCTCGAATATTGTGTACAATCTGAATAAACCCATTAAAAATAAGGGTTCCTATTAAAGATTTTGAAGTTAACCCCCCCCCCCCTCCACACACACACACACACACAAGGGGGAGGGGGTAATTTTTTAAATAATGAATTTACCCCGCGAAATAATTCGCTTTTGATTTTGGACATTTTTTCATACAATGCTTAGTTTCAGAGATATTCATTTGTGCCTCAACCCAACTCGAGATAAATGCCTCACCCTGTATATAGTGCTCCCTCTATATAATGGGGCTAGGCCTATAAGCAAATTTATAATGGCAATTCCTTATATCGTGTAAGCTAATTATGATTATATTCACAGGTGACAATTATTCAGCTATAAGAGATAAAAAAAAATAACATTTTCAAAAACTACTGAGTTCAAAAATTTTATTATGTTATTATTTTATGTTAAAAGTAACTACAGATATTCGGATTTAATTTATGACGTGTTCAATATGCTTGCCATCAATGGCTATTATGTGGCGCAGACAAAGAGAAAACTTCTACAAAACTCGCTAAAGTGTTGAGACATCGATGCCTTCGATGATCTCCTGAATGGCAGTTCTGAGCTCAGTGATGGTTCCGGGGATATTTGCATAAACTGTCTTTATTATTGCCCCACAAAAATGAGTCTCAAGGGTTGAGATCAGGAGAATATGGCTGCCAAGAGATTCCCATTGCCAGAATGCACTCGCCAAGGTGCTCTTCCAGGACTTCAAACACTATACTGGTCCGATGGGGTCGTGCTTCGTCCTGCATGAACCACATCTTTTTGAAATCTAGGTCACTTTGGATAATAGGGATGAGATTATTTTCTAAAATTTTCAACGAAAAATGAACAAGAACAATACGAGTGCGTATGCTCAAAAAATTCCAACATTCAACCGCCAAGTTTTAACTGAATCAATTGTTCAAAAATTAACAGGTTTTTTTTCATACAGCTCAATAATTGTCACCCTGTAAGTCTCTTTGAGCTAACTGGGATGATGGTTGCAGTGGATAATTATTGTACTGCAAATTTCTTAATGCTCAAAAGCATAACTTTAAAAAATAAGTATGAAATTATACATGGTGTGCTAACATGCATTTTTACTAGTGCCACTGCAGTCTGTGTTCTTATCAATACAGGCTTTAGACCATTTTTATGTTCAGCCATGTTCTAGCTGTATTTCTATTTCATCACAGAATTGCCCAAATTCAAACAAATTGCCATCGGATAACGTGGTCAAAAGAAAAATATTTATAATACCAGCTTTTCTGATGCTAAACTGAGAAGGCCAATTTTACAATTTTAAATGGTATAATTAACAATATATGGAGATAAGAATTGAAATATTGCCGGAGATCTGGGAATGCATGAATCTACATCAATTTTTATTTTGCTTAAATGCTGAACATGGCTTAAAAGCATACAAGTCCATTGTTATCTGATAGTTCTCCTAAGCTATAAATGTTTGAAGACTTGAAGAAAGATGTACAAAGCTACACCGTTTAGGGGTCTATCTATGACCAATTTGGTACCATTTAAGAGTGCCTTCACATGATTATTTAAATGGAAACCGTGTCTTCACAAAATTTCCACGGTGTTTATCAACGTGTTATTTTAGAAACTGGTGCTTATCTACGTAAACAATATCAATTAAATTAAATGAAATAAGATTTTTTATGTTGGGATTTTGTTTTTATTTATTTATTTATTTATTTTTGGTTTCTCCCCTCCCACAAAAATCTATTATTTTCACAAAAATGGGTACGGAATTTGAAATTGTGGATAGACCCCTGCCGTTTTATATTCTTTACATAGCAAAGCTTTGTGCAGATTTAGTCTATACATTTATAGTAATTTTTCACACATTATTTAGCAAATTGCTGGTTAAATAGGAGTCTGCTATATTTTTATTTTTATTTTTTTTAATAAATTTTAATTTTTTATTTAACGTAAATATACTTCTGTAAAATTACAATTTTTAATACAAATATTTTTATCTTGAAGCTTAAATGAAATGATTTATATAAGTTTGTTTTTGTAAATTTAAAAAAATTAACAAAAATAAGTAAATTCCTTGCCTAGTGAATAGTTTAAAAATAATAAAAGAGGAAAAAGAAAAAAAAAAAAAAAAAAAAAAAGGTTAAATATAAACGAAAGGCTTCCCCAAGTTAGAATTTAAATGCAAATGATTTCCTTTGGAAGAAATTTTTTTTTGAAGAACTTGACATTTTAAAAAAAAATGTGAAAGTTATGAAGTCTTTATCTGTGCAGCTTTATTAGTAAGCTATTTTATAATTCCACAGAAGTATTGATGCTAAGTTAAGGAAAAAAAAAAAAAAGAAAAGCAGTTATAAAAATTTTTACTTAGCCAAACATAAGGTATATGAATTTTTCTAACTTGGAGAAGCTGTGTTCCTAGGTCTTTTCTAAAATGACTTGGCAAGACTAGAGTCAGATAAACCCCCTTGGCTCATCAGGTTACTAAATGCGGTGGACGTGGGCTCGTTCCGACGGGCCCCCACCCAACACTGTTTAGTCCCTCAGTGTTTCGTGCGGCCCAATGAAGCGAAGAAGGCGGCTGATGAAGCAAAGATGAGATTTGCCCACATAGATGGAGACCATCTGACGCTGCTGAACGTATACCATGCCTTCAAGCAAAGTGAGTTTCCTTTTTTTCTTTTAGTCATATGACCTTGGGTTTTAATGATTTTTAATTACAGTGGGCGCCGTTTAATGTTATCGAATCAAGAATTCTCAAACCGCCTTAATATGTGAACATGTTAAAATCATCGTTTAATGTGATCACTACTCCGTTTATTGTTATTTTGAAAGCAAGTCTGAGTTTTTCCCATGTACTTCACCCTTGTTCACTTCCTGGTTAAAAATATTCCTGTGTGAAAAAGGGTTTGGTTTTGATTCTACCGTTTGCATGCGCTATCCAGGTGACGGCGAGACACTGCCAACAAATGCTCAAATGAGAGAAGCTCTACGAATTTTATAGGTGGGTGTAAGACATAGATCAAATGACTTTACACAGCAATATGAATATGAAAAATTCATTAATGACCTTCTCCACAAAAATTGTACTAAACAAATGAAGATATATTTTCTAAACCAAAATTAAAAGATTCTTAATTAAAGTATATGTACATGTACTTACATTACAATTAAAGTACAGTGTACTTTGAGCTTTATATCTATTTAACTACACAATCATAAGAAACACATTTAATAACAATAATAGACACAATAATTTTGAATTTTTTTTCTTCTGCTGCATCTTTATTCAATTTCGTCTATTGTTATCAGTCGGTTATTGTTATCAATTTGGCTTGGTCCCAAAGTGATCACATTAAGCGGTGCCCACTGTATTTGCATCAGGTCATTGATTCAATCATAAGTTTATACATATATTGATATAAAAATAATTTGTTCATTATTAATAAAGCTTGACCAAAGCAACTGTTGAAAACTTAACGTAATTTTCGGGGTATAATAAGTGTTTAATGAGGGGGAGGGGGGGAGTTAAGAAAATCATTACTGTGTATTATGGACAATTTGCATCTAATAGGCCGATAATAAAACCTGGAGAAGACAAAGTTTGGGGGGGGGGGGTCAATAGAAATTCAGGCTGGCAAACTTTTATACTATCTTTGGTTTTCATTATACAGAAAATACAATTTACATCATATTTATTCACTTTATATGCCACATATAAATATACTTCATGTATATTTATTGCAAAAGCGAATTCAATGGCTCTTTTTCAGTTTTACGCTCATAAAACCAGGGTTACCAGGTTTTCTCGGCAACTTTTCAAGATGGCTCCCAAGCTGAGATGTTCAATGGGACAGCAGAGTGGTTTAGTGACTGTTATTCTGCATGAACTCTGTACAGTAGAACCTCGTTTTTACTAACTCGCATTTTACGAAATTCCGGATTTTACAAAGTAATTCTGAAATCCCGACCCCCTCCTGTTAATTTCCATATAATAAACTTTAAATTTTACGAAGTGGTTTTACGACGAAATTCGGATTTTACGAAGTTAGAAGTTGTAATTGGTAGTAAAAAATTTTACTAAAAAAGTGAAAAATTTTTTGCGTGAGCGGCCTGGTTGCATTTTGTTCATTTGGCCTGTGTTTATCGCCGCCGTGATCGATGATTAACTGTGGACTAGTTTCCGCCGTCGCCAAAAGAGGGTGCCATAAGTAACTAGAGAGCCTAGAAAGAAGTGCTCTCTATGCAACGAAAGTGAAACTGAACTTGCAGTCTCACCTGAAGATGATGATAGCGAATTTGAAGGATTTGAAGTGGGAAATCCCGAAAAGTAAGCTGAATTTTCGATCTAAATTCTCCAAGTTTGTTAATATTGATGCGGAAGTTTTAACTTCTCCGACATTAAACGATAACGAAATTTGCGATCTTATCAAAGATGGCGGCGAAGAATACCATGAAGATCACTGGAAAATACGACATTCAAAGCAACACCCCCAGAAATTAAAAGCTCCTTAGAAACTCTAAAAACATCTGTATACAACTAATAAATGTACCAGACGATATTTTTGACAGTTTTTTGAATTTTCAAACTACTTAAATAATATAACTTCAAATATGCATCAGAAACAATTCTAATAAACTTCGGATTTTACGACTAAATATTCTTGGTCCCCTGAAATTCGTAAAAACGAGGTTCTACTGTAATAATAAAGTTCAAAAAGTAAGGCAAATTACATGTACTTTCCATTAACTAGAGCTGACAATAAAGGCAATACATGAATGCAATCAGTCTTGATGATATCAACCAAAGAAGTTAGGGATATATTTGCAGTTTTATTGATGTTTGCTACTAATCAATCTTTATAAAGATGTGGAGATAAAACATTTAAATTATCTATCAAATGGATATCTATCAATCATTCATTTGCATGACAAGAGTACAAGATAATACAATTTGAATGCTTTTGTGAAAGCAGGAATTACCCCTCCTGTGGATGATTCAATCATAAGAATCGAAGACTGAAAGAAGAAACGGTAACTAGGTCTAACAAAGAACTCTGACAGAAGATTCTGATTTTGAAGGACTTTAAATAAATTTATTTTAGATACAATGTAAGTTTAACTATAACGAATAAATTCTGTTATGATTCACTTGTTTTGAATACTTATTTCTTCATTTTATGGGAATATATTAGTACTAGAATATATAATGTCTAAAGCCTTTAAAAATCAGATGACCATAATGCACTGCCCGTTTGAACAAATATGGCGGAGCATTCCCTGGTGCTGAATCGCTATCTTAGGTACATAAAATTTTTCTAAAAACACAAAAAAAATAAGGGTGTGTATTATCGGCGAGGGCTTATTATACCCCAAAAATTATGGTAATTTTCATTTGTTTAGATAACTGGTCATTGTGTCTTGATGTGAATAATTTGTTTAAAAAAAATAAACTAACCAGAGAAATTGTGAATTTAAGGCCATGATTAAATACAGTAAAACCTCTACGTTAGGCCCCTGAAAAACTAATCAATGACGTTAGTCCTGCCGACTTGTTATTTAAATGCATTTTATAAGTGAACTTCCACTTTAAATATACTCCCAGTTAATGAAATGAAATATTGACCCTGTCCTATAACATTTACAATATTTGCTTCTTCAGAAAAAATTTTAGAAACTTGTGAAGACAAAGAATTTGTGAATGCATCCCAGATGCCGGAAAACCTGTGGAATAAAAAGAAATGGACTAAAGGAAAGGGAAAGTCTTTCTTATTTTTAAAAAAATAGTGGAAATATAAAGAGATGCTGATATTGACCAAGCATAGGATTTATTGGCCATAGCTTTATTTGTCAGCAGGAAGAAACTGAAAGTCTTGTCGACTTACTAAATGTGGACAATCAACCTGCACAGAACCAACTGAGGTCTTTAATTCTGGTTAAAAAGGAATCTTGTTCGAAAGCTACCAGATTTTATCATTTTCCCTTTGAGTGATGCAATGTGCAAATCACCTATGAACAATGAACTCCCATTTAAAGAACTGGCAAAATTTGGTCCCTTGGATTTCATTCTTTAGAGATTTTACTGTATGCAAAAATATCAAATATCAAAAATTTTCTGTATGTTTCATGCAGAAATATCTGCCCCTACACTTCTTTGTTGAATGTTCCCAATTCTTGTTTCTTTCTTGTATTATATTTAGGTATGCTGAAGTTATAAGCATTTTACTTGAAATTCATAATTTTCTCAAGTAAAATGGATAAATTGATTATTGCTAAGCAAAAACAAAGTAGGATAAAAATATTTTTTGACATGATTAAATGGGATTAGCATTATAGATACACAGCTTAAACACCACAAACTGAAAGAATTCATATTGCACTAAGCTAAATAAAAAATAAATGCAAAAGGATTGTCTGCAGAAGTTCAAGTGAAGTCCTGAGATGCCCCTCCTCCCTCACTATAGTCTAGATCCGTTCATCTTCGAGGAACTCAAAAAAAGATTGTGGGGACAACTTTTTCAAACAAACAAAGTCAAGGAGTGTGTGCAAATCAGTTGGTTCAAATAGTACCCAAAGGATTTCATTGTTACAATGGAAAGGTTTGATTATCACCAGCAATAATATCTAAATTGTCAAATTCGTTATTTAACTCTTCACCTTCATAGTAACCAAAGTATTCTATAGTGATCTTGGCAGCAGCCAAAACAATTGTATAAGCATGGCATTCTGCAACTAGTGTCACAATGAGATAAATGCCTAAACAGTGACAATACTTTTGAGTTTCATTAAATTATTACTGTTAAATATCCTTTGCCTCATTATTGACTGTACCTTGTATATCCTATTTTTCTATTTAAGAAATGGTGCTTCTTGTAGGGAGAGGCTAAGAAGAAAATGACTGTAAACATGTGAAATTTAATTGAGAAAAGGCATCATTTTTCATGATTCTCTGATGTAAACAAATTTGAATATGTTCCCTTGTGACCAAAAGTTAAAATGTTCTTGTTAATGCTTCTTGAGCCTTAGATTATTTTCTGCCGATTATCTAGTAATGAAATATCCCACTGCTAAAGAAAGTTTTTAATTTGGATCTCTTCTATACAGTTTGAATGAATTAACGGATAATTAATAAATCTGGTAATTAGGCTGTTGAATTTAACTGTAGCATACAATTTGTCCTATTACTTGGCCCTACAAAACGTTGTCAGCTCGCTATATGTGAGGTGCTACCCAAAGTTTCCCGAAATTGTTTTATTCTGACCTAACCGTAAGAGGTATGAAGTTTTGCTGATAGATGATGTTAGATGTACGTCTCAGGTGTAATTGTGTCAAGCAGTGTCATCCTATGTCCATGTGATTTTGAGTTTGAGCTGTTTTGTCATTCTTTGTGTTGGTCGTGTTGCGATTCTTGATATTAAAGCTGAAGAAAGCTGCTGCTGAAACCACAGACTGATGAAGGAGGCTTTTGGTGAACATGCTTTAGGCCAAATCCAAACATTTGAGTGGTTTAAGCATTTCAAAGATGTTCACGAGTTTGTGGAAGATGACAAGCATTGTGGTCGACTCCAATCTGGGAATTTCCAGGAGTTCTTCCAGAAGTGGGAACATCGCTGGAAACGATGTGTAGATGCCCAAGGAGATTGCTTTGAAGGTGATGGTGGAAATTAAAAGATAGGGTTAGTTCTGTATTTTATAGAGGTACGTTTCGAGAAATTTTGGGTAGCACCTTGGAATTTGTTCAATCTTTTTGCCACGTCCTCATTCCAGCCAGCTGATTCTCAATGACAGCGATAAGTTCAGTTTACGGAACTCATCCATCCATACAGATGCTCAGTTATCACTTGTAAAGGTTGATTTTGGATCCATATATCTTATTGCTAAGTAATGCATTTGAAAATACAGGATGGGTAAAATTTATAGGTATAATAAGAAACGTTCATGACATTTTAACTAGAAAGCTATCCATGTGATTTGTAACAATGAAAACAGGAAATGAAAACGGTTATCTCATCCTTGATATGAGCTTCTTTTGTGGCTTGTAAAATATCTAGGCGGGGTGCAATCTCTCCAAGTATTATTGATGTGGCTTAGAAATCCAGGCAAGTAATGTATCCAAAATTTTTCCCTCAACTTGAAGTACCCATTTTCTAGATTTTTGTCCAAGAGCATCCAACTGACATCCAAAGGCTTTCAAATTGGTCTGAATCTTTCGGCAAGAAGACTGTTTACAGTATATGAACTTTGTCGATGTATGTATGCTGTAAACTCGATATCAGAATGTTTCATAATTCATGTTGTTTTCATTATTTATTTTTTTTGCTATTATTATCCTACATGAGCATTAAAAATGAAGCCCCTGTGTCATGTCTCAGAGAATGCTTCAAGATCTGCATTTGAAAACTTTTATGGCTGGCCCAGGTGCTCCTCACCGTTCATGTCAAAATTGCTGGCTCTGAACTGTTTGAACCAATGTCTCCATGTTTTTTTTCAGTTGCAGTACCCTCTTCGTACATCTTGCACAGGACCCTGGATGTTTTGACAACAGAAACTTTCCGGTGAAAGTTTAGGAGTATGTGGTGTTGAATGTACATCTTGTCAGGCTCAGTTTTTGAACAAAAATCCTTGAAATTATTATAGAGACCATGTGATTATCTCCCTCGTATGTAAAAAATGGGGAAAGCCTAAAAGCTTATTGACCAATTATGACTTTTCAAAGAAAACAACAAAATTAAAATTATATAGATCAGTGTTTCCAAAATTTTTTGATTCGCAAACTCCTTTCAAAAAAGATCTGAGTAGCGTGAACCACTAACTTATACAAACATACATACATATACAGACAAAGCTCCTTATTCGCGGGGGATACTTTCCGAAAATGTACCGTGAATATGGAATCCGCGAATACAGAGTGGCATTTTGTACAGAAATATAGGGGTGCGTTCCAAAGTTGCAAAATAATAAAAAATCTTGGTGTAAAAGTAATTTATTGAGATAAATTTTAACAATATTAATTATTATTATTATTATTATTATCAGATTTAGGTAATGGCTTAATGAACTGAGTAATGCAATGTTTTGCAATCCACATTACATCATGCGCGAAACTGTTGACAAATACACATTATTCTAAACATGCAACACTGTATGTATCGTTAGTTTGGGATCTGCGAATACAGAATTTATCACCCGTGAATACAGGAAGTGGTCGCATTTTTTTGGTCCATGAATTAAGGAGCTTTGACTGTAACACAATAATCCAGCATTATAGAAAATTTTTTGGAAACACTGATTTAGATTAATACTAATTTCTCAAATAATTTTGCATTTCAAAGAATGAACAATTCCTTCTGCTACAGGTTGACAATCTTTATCAAAAATCAATTATTATTTATTTTATTTTTTTTGCATGGAGATTACATAAATTATATTTCACATGGGTTTACCAAACTAGTAAAACCTCAGGAAAGTATGAAAAAAAGGAAACCCTGTTTGTAAATAAACTGAGTGTGAGTGTGTAAAATTTATAACTTTAATGCCAATGTGACTTTTGCTACATTATTAAAATGTTTAAATGTTTTTCAGATGGTAATTAAGCAGGAATAATTAGCATTATTAAGTTTTAAAAATAAGTAATTGGGAACTTGTGTTTAAATGGGTAATGAAAATACGGCTATGGCCACATAAAGTAGTTTTCCTGCAGAATTCCTGTGATTAACCATGAAAAAATGAAACTCATTAATCTGAAAACTGCCCCTTGCTCTGATTACATGACTGTTATAAGCTCAATGAGTGTTAGTCCATTTTTGTTCACAGCAAACTGCCCATGTTTTTGCTTGGAAGATAATTCATGTATGGCCATAGCTTATGTATTCTCTGAGAAAGTTAATGATTGCAATGTTAAACTTAAGAGAAATTATAAAGTGATTAGAAACATTAATGTTTTAAAAGATGAAGGGTTAAAAGATACGATTTGGTCCATTTTAGATCACGAAGATCCCCAATGGTGTTACGACAACTTTGTCAACTACCGTTCTTTGAAGAGTGCAGATAATGTACGGCAGCAGCTGGCCCGCATCATGGATAGGTTCAACTTACGAAGAACTAGCACGGACTTCACAAGCAAAGATTACTACATTAATATACGTAAAGTATTAGTTTCTGGATTCTTCATGCAGGTAAGATTTTATTTGGATACTCTTTAATTTTTTAAATCCTTGGTTATTGAAATGGAATTATAAAAACAAAAAGAGCCAATCAAAACCCTGGTGTCTGATTTTTTTTTAGGTTGCTCACCTTGAGCGCACTGGTCATTACTTGACAATAAAAGACAATCAAGTTGTCCAGTTACATCCATCTACATGTTTAGACCACCGTCCTGAATGGGTTATCTATAATGAATTTGTTCTCACAACAAAGAACTATATACGAACTGTTACAGATATTAAACCAGAATGGTAGGAAAATTATTTGGGATATTTAATAATTAGTTAATGTTTTTATTTTATTTTTTTACTTATTTATATTTTTTTTCTTACAGGTTAATTAAAGTAGCACCTCAGTATTATGAAATGGGTAATTTCCCACAATGTGAAGCAAAACGTCAACTAGAATTGATAATTGACAAATTGGAATCTCATCAGTATAAAGAAGGATTTTAATGTTTTGGCTAAAAGTCAAATCCAGTCATCTGTTTTGTTTTTGTTAGTCAACAGCAACAAATGCCTTTTAATTTAATCTCATTTAAATAAACCATTCATTTCAAGTGTATATGGAAAAAAAAAAAGTGTGATTAAGTTGGAACATTCCATTTGTCTTTTAACTTAAAAATTGTTATGTAATTACTGATTGAGGGGGGGGGAGTTTTAATTTTTTTCTAAATAAACCATTGAAATGTAATTTCAAGAGCAATTTTATTACAAGATCTATATTTTGGGCAAGGATTTAACAAGTTTGAGTTCATGAGTCAACCAAATTGCTGAAGATAACAAAAACAATGATCCTGATTGATGAGTTGCTGCAAGTTCCTTTGGTACATATAGTAGTAGAGTACTTATGCCTAATGTTACCTAGAATTTTAGAGTGGGAGGGAGGAGAGAGAAAAAAAAGAAGAAAAAAAAGACTTAAAATTCAATTACCCGTAGTTAATTTATAATTTTACAAGCCACAGATTTACCTGAGCTAATGCTATCAACATCATGGTATTAACAGCCTTCTTGGCACGTGGAGACAAGGGTAGTTTTCGTGAAGCATACCACAGTCCACAAACTGCAACAAGAACGCTTGAGCCCTGTAAAAAGGAATTTTTGGATCTATACTAGTGGCAAAAGATATTTACTCTGGGCACATGTAACTGAGTAAACAAAGAACTTCCTTGCAATTATTGATACTCTAAAATAATAATTTATAAAATATTTCTTCTGGGAACACATTATTTCCCGAGGGCTTTAATGACAACTACTTGTGTTTGATAACTGATACGTCACCAATGAAAAAAATTTCACCAATATCTAACTCCATCTTTTGGATGATTCCCATAACATTTTCGGACAGATTTATTGAGGAGTTTTGTTTGAATAGTGATTGAAAGTGGGAAGATTTAAATTCGCTTTTTTTTTTTTTGGATGGGAAAAGTTGAGATCAAAGAAATTAGCTACTGTTTATAAGGACCATGCACCTTCGATGATTACCATCAAATGTTGATGAATTAAATTCAGCAAGGAGCCATTTTTGATGATGAGCACCCAGGCTGTCTACTCTGTGAAAATCTGAGGTGGCTATGACAAAATGGTCAATAATCTGTGATATTGTGTTAGCAGACCACTCTGAGATTGCTAACATTGTAAATATACCAATTGAAAGTACATGGAAAATTGGCCATGAAAAACTGTTGCATGAGGGTGCTCAGAAAGGATCAAAAACTAAATCTCATGACAACTTCAGAGCATTGTTTGGAAATATTTATACACTTTAGTAATTGAATATGAAAAAATAATATATGCTTACACCTAATGCTTCAGTAATTGAGGCTCGCTTAACATTGTGGGAATGCCTACAAATTAAAAAACTTTTATTTGTTCAAATATATAAAGTGCCATCCAAAAGAGTTTCTGCAGTGTTCTGGGACTGTTGATGAAACTTGGATCTATCACTACATGACAAGGCAAAAACTATTCCATAGGCTGAAAAGCTCATGAGCACTGTCTTTACTGATTCATGAGGCATCAGCTTCTATTAGTGAACGGAAGGACAGTCGCAGGGCAGTGCCAACACCTAAAAAGAAAGCCTGTGCACTGAAAATTCATACATTGTTAAATCATCATAAAAAGGCATTGTTAATCATATTTCCACCAATAATAAGCCCTAAATTATGACAACACCACCTAGACAGAAGGCCTGCGCACAGAAACTGTGTACATTGTTACATCATCAAACTGCCAAATTTAGGGCTTATTATTGGTAGAAATGCGATTAACAATAGCTGCTTATGTGTAATGTAACAATGTATGACGTTTTTGTGCGCAGGCCTTCTGTCTAGGTGGTGTTGCTTATGATCATGTAACAATGTATGAATTTTCAATGCATAGGCTTCCTTTCTAGGAGGTGTTGGGCAGTAATATGCTGATTTTATGGGCCAATTTCCCACTGAATTTGAAGAAAAACTTCCCTATTTGGCAAAGAGGGGGAAAGAAAAGGAAAAAAAACCCTGCTCTTTTGCTATGAGAATACACCAGCTCACTCATCTGCAATTGCACTGATTAAATTACACTAAGAATTGCTACTTCATTCACCAGATTTCTTTTTTTGTTTCCAAACATGAAAAGATGCTTGGCATAAAGCAGTTTGTTAAACGAGGAAGTCATCACTAACACTCAGGCTTTTTTTCAGTTCGGATCAAATTGGGGGAAAACAGCACAAGAAGTAGATGAACAATAAAAGAAAATAGCACTTTGGTGAAAAACTACCAAAAACTTGAGTTTGAGTTTTTTATTCTGTTCTTTCCGAGATCTTCAGTTTTGAGCAGAGTTCGACAAATCATGCATTCTGTATGGCTTAAAAAGTTGCAATATCGCTGAAATAAGTGTATTGAGTTATGTTGAGAAATTAAGTGCATGTAATCCTACCACGGGTAGTTATCATACAGCCAATAATAATTATAAACTGCAGATTGTCTCCAAACACAGCCCTTCAATCGAAAAATTATCATACACTAGAGTCTTGTTATATCATGCTCAATGGTCGAACCTAGTTTGCTATTTTTTAAGAGGAAAAATATATAAAATGTTTAATTTTTGTTATATATTTATAATGCTTATTTAGCAAGCTATTATACAGGGCGAGTCAAAAGTGTGTACTCCCCACCTTCATAAAATTTCAAAATGAGTGGAGATTCAGCAAATCTGTTGCAGGCAACTTATAGGAAGTTAAGTTGACCTTTGGCCTCGAATTTTGCAACTTGCAACTGTTACAGGTAGAAAAATTTCCAATTATACTGCTGTATGAGCTCAACACACTGATTTTAACGAAGGAGATTAAAAGCAAGCATGAAAATAAACCCACTTCAACAAAATGAAATTGAAGTACTCAAGCTGTGGTGTGGACTGGAATGGCATGTTGGTGGGTCCTGTTTTCTCCAATGGTTGCTTTACAGGGGTAAGATACAAAGAAGTATTGCAAAATCATTTGTGTACCTTACTCCTGTAAGGCAACCATTGTAGAAAACAGGTCCCACCAAGATGTTAATCCATAGTCCACACCACAGCTTGAGCACTGAAATTTCATTTTGTTGTAGTGGGTTTATATTCATGCTTATTTTTAATCTCTTTCGTTAAAATCAATATTTTGAGCTCTACAACTGTATAATGGAAAATTTTCTCTACCTGTAATGGTTACAAAGTTGCAAGGTGCAAAATTTGACAGCACCATTGTTTAGCCCCTACCTAACTTCTATATGTTGACTGCAACAGATTTGTTGCATCTCCACTCATTTTTAAATTGTACGGGTGGGGGGCACAGTTTCACTCTGTATTTGGCTGATTAAACGAATACAGTACATATATGTACTCCATAAGCTACTAAAACTCGTTTACTTCATCAAACGTGATGGTGTTATATTTGCTTCAATGACTTTGGAAACTGCATCAGTGCATTCATTTATTAAATTTTCTATCTGCACTTTTACCAGAATTAAATTAATTGAATATTTAAAATCAAGGGATATTTAAAATGAATATGAAACAAAAGAAGAAAAAAGCATTTGGTTTTTATTTATTAAACAAGAACATCAGAAAAGCAAATGACAAGTCAAAGAAAAATTGTCTGAGTATGCAAATGAGTTGCAAACTTAATTATCCTGATTGAGTAGCAAGTGACATTGGTGTGGGGTGAACAGAAGTATGTCAACTGGACTTGAGTGCCATACATGGACTGATCAGTAGGGCCAATGATAACCCTGAACTGCCAAAACGCTACAGCAATGAAGCATACAGAGGATTAGACTGCCCATCAGTTCTTGTGAGACCCTCTGCCACTCTTGCTCCAGAGCCAGTTCCAGCTCAAAAATGTTGTGGGAGTTGTTTTCCAAAAGTCTTCCCAGTGGATCCCAATCATTTTTAATGTTTCGATTCCTGCCTCCTGAAGCATGCTATTGACGAGATGCACACGATGGGGCCTTGTATTATCGTCATGAAAAGAAAGTGGTTTCCAACTGTTCCAGCATAGGGTAACAGGCTTCATCTTTAATATCCGAGAGCAGTCGGCAATCCGTTTCTGGTGACTGGGAGGTTGGTACGACAGAGTTCATACAGCTCATGGAAAATAAAAATAAAAAAATTTCCAGGCCTGAAAAGTTTTGGAAAATCGATGTTTTTTGAATTTTGTTTTGGAAAAGTTTTGGAACAAATTTCCAAAGAACATAAATGAAATGAACCACTATTTCATAAAAATTTTCTTTTATATTTTTTTTGGAAGATTATACTTAGGCTTCCGAGATTATATGAACTAGGCAATGACAGTGCCCTGAAGCTTATAAGTTAAGACTCTTTCCAGTTATGGTTTTCATTATCTGCGCAATGATCCTGATCGCCAGAGCTATTATTATTATTTCTAAGTTTATTTCTTATTCCGATTTTTATATTGTTTATAATTTCATTCTACCAGAACCACAAGAGTTTCTTTTAAACGGACTTATAATTTTAAAGATATTCTAGTTCATGCTGGTATCACTAAACCACGTGCTTCCACTAAGGAGTGTTCACCTTGTAATGAAAAACTGTCTTGCATCTGCCATTTCCTTAACCCTCCCATCTCTATTTCTAGCAGTGCTTCCTCCTTTACCCTCAAGATCAATCAGAATCTGACTTGCACTTCTCACAAACTAATATATCTCTTACAATGCAAAGTATTTCAGAAGAATATCGGAGAATCTAGTAATACCATGCGTACCAGATTCGCCGAACATGAGTTCGACATCCTTAGCATTGATGACATCCCTATCGCTAAGCACTTTATTCCCCTGGTTACTCTTTAAAGGACGTCAGCCTCTATATTCCTCGCAATAACTTCCACAATAAGAAAGAAAGCAATTCGAATCTTTTTCTTATTTGGAAATTCAATTCCCTAACCTCTAATGGTACTAACTTTAGCAAAGGCACCTTTCCTTCATTACCTTTCCCATATTCCCCTCCCGCTACAGCTAATTCTTAATTTAAACAGGTGGTGGCCTTACAGTATAACAGAGGGACATCAGGAGTTCCAACTAGTTTCGCCATTTATTCCCGGCTTTGTCAAGTCCCTTGGCCACCACCTGTTTAGTTAATAGGAACAGTATTATGATCCATCCTTCCACCGATAATTCTTAATTTGTCGCAGGACTTTCTATAACCCCCCCCCCCCCGCCTATCTTATCAGTTTTTCCACATTTGTATTTTTTTCTCTTATGTTCAGCATTCTCACATGTTTCTCATTTTACAATATTTTTTATGTTCATCTTTATGTCCAGTCCCTTTTTTTTTGGTTGCAGTCAGACCTGCTTGTCGAAGTGCGGTTGAAGAGTTGCATTTGATCCGATGTTCTTATATGTGGGGTCGACTATACCATTTCTAATCTATTTTACGATTTCTGTTATTTGGATTTTGTATGTGTTGTCATATCGCATTTTATTTGCTGCCCTCCTATCACCTCCCATGAGTCCTCTTTCTTGTCCTATACAAGCATGTCTTTTAATTCATATCCAGGCTTCCCATTGTTCCCTTATTGTGTCCTCAGCCAATACCTTCTTTTTTTCCCCGTATATGTGGACAACGAAGTCGTTTTCTAGTATACATTTTATCATTTTCAGTATAACTCTCTAATATATTCTCCTTTCTTTAAAGAATTATTATCCTCCCTGCTTTGAGAAAGGATAGACTCTACCCGAAACGTCAGCCTTTTATTTTTGATTCATTTAATTTTACTTTTATTTTTTTAATATCCATTATTAATTATTTATAAATTATATGAATATATTATCCTTTAAATTATAAAAGATTATGGTTTTGGTCCTGGAAAAGTCATGGAATTTTATCTTTGGTCAAGTGTACGAACCCTGTACAATCACCAATATATGATTCGACCATCATTGAAGAGGTCTGCAACCTGGATGTTCCCATGTTCCTTATTTATGCCAGATTAGGACAGTATGAATGTCAGGCTACAAAATGAACCTTGACTCATCATAGAAGAGGATAGTTGACTGCTCAGCGCGGGTGCACCTTCGAGTTCTACGGTGTAATGAATACTTTTGGTCGCTGGGCGCACAGTCCAACACGATGGAGTTGATTTCGTATGGCCTAGGTACATACCCGTTGTCCAGTGGCAGCTCCGTCGCATTCCTGTGCCAGTTCCTTCTTGCCAATAACGTCAAGTAGTGGTCATTTCTTGCTGTTATGGCAGATTGGCACAATAGGAAGAAGACGAAGGCAGGGTCGCCTGTCTCTTGAAAGCAATACCACAGTCTACTAATCACGCTTTAGGATGTTCTAAGTGCTGCTGCTAATGTCGTCAATGTTTGACCAGGTTAAAGACGTTCTATGGTTCTCCAGATTTTGGATTTGGTCAAATCATTTTGCAGGAGCATGAAATTGCAAAATGTGCACCCTGATCATCAAGGAAAGTGCAGATACTCCAACAATTGACAATCGAACAGTGTACATTTCTTCAGGTGGGACGAAAGCAGTGCTTTCACGAAGCTCACCCTACCAGAATAAATTCCACATGAAATACACTGAAATAGGCAAGAAGCCTGACTAACCGCAGAGGTCTTACACATTATGAAAAAATAATAAGATTGACGATTGTCAGAAGATTGGGAGAGGGGGCGGGGGGTATCACATCTTCCAATAATCCGGGAAGGAAACGTTGCCAATGTCTTCGAAGCTGACATCAAGAATATGTCTCGGTTTTCTGTACTTTGTGTGCCACTTCATTTTCATCAGGTTGTTTAGTATTCCTGCCACCAGGTCACTGTCATGGTACTTAATCATTTGCAACAAGTTCATCAGGAGATCTTGGACACACTTACCAAGGTGAGTCATGTTCAGATCCGAGTGGATGTAATGATTTTTTACGATCCTTCTTCCATGCTCGGCAATGGACCTCAGTGTAGCATTCTGGAACGACTGGAGTTCACTCCATCTGCTTTTACATATGGTTGCCCATGCAGGCAAGCCGTAGAGAAGGATGGTCCAAATCAGTCTTGTACAGTAGCAGCTTATTGTCGATGCTGATGGCACTGTTTCGACCCAGGAGAGCTATGAGGCTGTACTTAGCCTTCTTTGCTTTGTTCAGAACGTAAGTCACGTGACACTTCCAGGAGAGTCTTCAGTCGATTATAACGCCAAGGTACCTGTAATTGTCGACCCATTCGAGTTACTTACTGAATCGGACAAGAGAATCCGGGGGACACTTAAGCTTTTTGTTGTGTACATAGCTTTGCATTTTCCGACGTTAAAATTCAGTTTCCAGCAATTAAACCCGTCTTCAAATTTCTTCAAAGCGTTCTACAGACGAGTGATAACGTGAGATGGCTGGTGCGCCCATGCCATAATGGCAGTATCATCAGCATAAAAATATAAATTACATTTTTCTGGTTTTGGGAAATTATGTACACAATAATTAAATAAAACGGGCCCAAGGACAGAGCCTTGTGGGACACCGACCTTTACCTTACGGGGAGTGGAGAAGTTTTCTCCAACTTTAGCTTGATTTCACCATCAAACTCAAATCAGGAGGAAACTCGTCTCTAATCATCTTGTAGATTAGCCCTTCAAGCCGCACCTGATCGAAAGCCTTACTGACCTCAAGAAAAACCACGCCACAGTATCTCGAAAGGTTCAGTGGGGTGCTGAGATCTTCAACAAGCCTCCATATCTGCATCTGACACGAATGGGCAGCACAAAGCCGAACTGCTCTTTCCGAAGTAGATCATTGGTGAGAAAGTGGTCCTTGAACCTGGTGAGGATCGTTTTTCCAAAATTTTGGACATCGTCGCGAGTAGACTGATAGGTCGGTAGCTCGCAGGAATTGCAGGATTTTGACCCTGCTTAGGGATACTTAACAAAATAGATTGCTTCCAAGGTGTCGGGAAGTAGGAAAACTTCCAGCAGTCGCTTATGATATTCGAGATATCATTAATAATGTTGTTCGGCAGATTCCTTAGGGCATTATTACTTACCTTGTCTCTTCCTGGAGCCTTCCTCAGTTTGAGATTTCTGATGATAGCAGCTCGATGTAAATTGCGGGACTTCATCAAGCTTGATAAGACCATCTTCCACACCCTGCGACATGAGTTGACTCTCGGGATTATTTTATCAGGAGTAACAAAGTGCATCTCTAGGGAATCTGCAATTAGTTGTGCTTTATCCTGATTAGTTTGGACGTAATTACCTTGAGGGGTGCGAAGTGGAGGAAGCATATCATTCTTCTTTTTCTGTAGAGTTCTAACCATGCTCCAACATGGAATTGCCGCGAGCCTTTTATTTCTTCCTGGACTCTTCATACTAACCTGTTATATTTGGTTTTTAGCCAAGGTACACGATAACGTTGCCAAAGCTTAAAAGTGGTTTCACCATTTTTATAGTGCATTTTGACCAGTGAAATAAAAGTCTGGCTTTGCATACTCAGACAATTTCCTTGGGCTTGTCATTTTGCTTTCTAATGTTCTTGTTTAATAAACAAAAATCAAATGCTGCTTTTTTATTGCTTCATATTCATATTGAAATATCCCCTAATTTTTGTGAGCAGTGCAATTAAAAATTATAAAAAATTAAATAAATGATTATTGATAAAATATTTTTTATTGATTAACAGTTAAACTGATTAAAACTTATTAAGATGCGAGGACTGCAATATTGTCATTTGAACTTAGCACCATATGTCGCAGAAAAGCAAACTAGTGGGCTGCGAAATCTTGGTTCCCATAATTAGGGACAGGGTTCTATTCTACAGTCGGATGCAAAAAGGTTTAGAAGTCATAGTTGAGCACGTGTATAGCGCATCCCAAGCATGTATCTGCTACCCTATTTTCATTCAGAAGGGACAGGCCCCGTCTAATCTGCCTTGATTCCGTAAAAGTACATTATTTTGCCACCGGTAAGCACAGTTCTTACGGAGTAGGTAAAAACCTTTTTGCACCCGACTGTATAAGGATCATCCAGAAAGTAAAGATGGTATGAGTGTCAACAAAAAAAAAGCAAAGATATCAAAATAAAATCTTATTTGCTACAATACCAAACCTAACACTGCTTTTCTACATAATTGCCATTGTTTTGAGGCACTTGTCATAATGAGCCAAGTTTTTTGGTGCCGATATTATATTCATCTGCAGCTAATAACTGAAGCCATGAAGTTGGTACTTCGTTAAGCGCTTCATCACGTAGAAAGTGTGTTCCCTCAAGAAACCTCTTCATTTTAGGGAAAAGGCGAAAACCTCATGCAGCTGTAGGAACACGACAAGAATTGCAATGATTCAAGTGGGACGTTTTTGATCATCCCCTTTACAGTCCTGACTTGGCACTAGTGATGTTCAACTTTTCCCCAAAATGAAGGGGTTTCTCAAGGGATGAAGCGTCAAAGAAGCAGTAACATCATGGCTTCAGCCATTGGCGGCAGATGAGTATAACATCGGCATGGAAAAACTTCTCTCTTTATGACAAGTGCCTCAATAACAAAGGCGATTATGTAGAAAGTTATGTTAGATTTAGTATTGTTGCAAATAAAGTTTTGTTTTGCTATCTTTTGCTTTTTTTTTCCCAAATACACTCAATCTTTCTTTACTTTCTAAATGACCGTCGTATTTTTTAATAAAATTTCATTCGTTGGATACAGTATATTTACCAAAATCCTGTGATCAAATTGAACTGTTGTAGGGTTCTCTGTTAAATTCTTGATTTTCGGTTCAACAGCAAGGATGTCATCTGGAATCCATTTGTCTGCCATTTTAGGGAAAGAATTATAAACTAGGCCGGCATCTAGCCCAGCAACAAAGGCACCTATTGTGGAAATAACTTCAGTATTAATGACTTAAGTTAATGCTGATTTAATTAGAGGGTTAAAATTTATGGTTAAGCCCCATTTGGACGCCTCCCATTTAGTCGTCCTCCCATTTGGACGCCTCCCATTTGATCGCCTGTTCTTTATTCAGCCCATAGGGCCTTCATGAGCGACGGTAATAAAATGTATTTTTCTGCATGTGTTACTTATTACATGTTGATGCCTTATTAATAGAGGTGTGCGATGGTTTAAAAACCACCATCGGTGGCACCATCGACGGTATGAACCATCATCGAAACACAATCGATGGGTACAGGAAACCATCGATGGTTCTTTTAATTTTTTTATCTCAATAAAATAGCATAAAATCACATAGATAAAGCTTAGACTACAACAAACATTTTATTACTGATAATTTGACAAATGTAAAAGTTGGGTTTAACAAAATTTATGCAAGACATTCAAAGGCATCGATTGTAAAACCAACAATTTCTCCAAATGCTTTGGACTTAACATGGTCCTTTTTTTTTCAATGGTGCAACCTGCTTTTGAAAAAAGTCTTTCTGCAGGCACAGATGTTGCTGGTGGCGTTAAAAATCTCTGGGCCATCATTCTAAATGCAATATTATTTCCGTGCATCATCTTCCATGCATGCAGTGGATTACTATTATGAGGAGTCAGTGGCGATTCAAGGTAAAATGCCAGTCTTGCGTGCAAGCCATTGCTGCTGTGAGACGAAGCAGTTTTCATAGCTAACGCTACAGTTCTCTTCTACAGATAAGTTATTATTAGAAGTAAAGTAACTAATTGCACCACACAATTGAATACAGTGCTGCTGTGCATTTCCTGCACTTTTATGTTTTTCTTCCGAGATAAGTTACTTCCCAGCGTAGGAGAAAAAAACGTCTTACCGCCTGTATGCTTGTCTAGAAAGAGAATGTTGAAAAGTGAAAATGAACGAAAGGTATTATGGTCAATAAAAAATTCAGCCAATTATTTCAAATCTAGAACTTGGAAATAGTTTTAATTTACTTCTTATATTAAATTAACCACATTGAATTCTTTTTGAATTTTTTATATTAAAAATACCATATTTATTCTCAAAGAAAATGAGGAATAAATATGATATTTTGATATTATATGATTTTTATTTTAAATATTATTAATTAATAATTTTTGGCTTTATTAGTTTTTGTTTAAATACAGTTAGTTAATAGAAAGTCTTAGAGGATGCAAGCGACGAAATGGGAGGCGATCAAATGGGTCAGGTCAAACGTCCAAATGGGAGGCGACCAAATGGGGCTTCACCAAATTTATCACCTGAAATTGCAGTTAAGAATATTAACCCTTTCGTGCTGTGTGCAAAGATTCGAAATTTTCTCATCTGCGGAAGGACTGCCATCTGAAATAAAATGCATTCTCAATTTTCTAATTTAAAGCCATGTGATGCATTCTCAACCTTTAACTAAATCTTAATTAAAGAAGAAACAATTAAATAAACCGTGACACGAGTCATTTCATGTCCACCCAAACTTAAAATACATATTTTGTGTAAGAAAACATGTTAACATTGTGAACATTTATCAATTTTATGCCACAAATTCCATAAAATACTTTTTATAATTGATGGATGCATGTTCGAATTTTCTTTATTTCCGAGCATTTTATCAAGAATACTAAAAAAACAATCAAATACGTTTATTTTATAAAGTTTCCATCAACTGACACACCAGCAACTCGTTGTTTTTACACTTTTGAAAAGATTTCTTGTGTTCCAATTTACTAAAGGTTTCTTGTGACAGTGTGTTCCATTCATACATTTTTCAGTTCATTTTTCGTATTCCCAGACGCGCTGTATAGGATTTAGATCGGGAGAGTGTGTTGGCTAGTCCAAAAATTGAACCCGACGTTTTCGAAGAAACTCGTTGAGTGGACTTACATATCCAACCTCTTCCCCCAATTCTCTTTCCATTTGGTAGCAGATGTTCTAGAAAAACGTTCTGATAAACTTCGCATTTATTTTCTGATCAATAAACTAAGTGAGCTCACCCCATTGATTATAATTACTCCCAAACCAAACGGCCACCAGCAAAAAATTCTTTACGAAAAACTTCTGGGTTCTTTTCGAACGTCGTGCCAATAGTATTTTATGCCATCCGGGCTGTCAAATTCCACTTCTTCTCATCACTACATAATCACTTTGTTCCATTCTTTTCCCATAGACAGTTTTTTTAAAAGCCACCCCTTTCTTTGCTTAACGTGTTCAGACTTCCAGGGTGAAGCAGCATCCAAATTGTAGTGAGACAGCAATTGAGTTGTAGGTTTTCCTTAATTTTGGGCAACGATGCTGAAAATTGACTGGCTCATCTCCCTAAAAATTCATCTGCGCTGTGATGGTGTCAGTACATTTAGACAACCAGTCCTCTTATTTGTGCTGTATTTCTCCGGGTTTTGAGCATAATGGTAAACCACTGTTAGAGATCAGTGGATTAGTTTTGCAACCTGTCAAATTTGTCCTTGTTTTTGAAAGCTGCAATTTGTCCTTTTCCTTAATCTGGGAGGGCTTTTGATCTTCCCATTCTTGAAATAAGAGAAAATAGCGTTATTTGCAACGATCACTTTACCTTGAAGTGATAGATAGAACTAGAATCTTGAAGAAAACAATCAAATATCACAGCAACGAACGCACTCTTCTATCTTTATGAAAAGAAACCTCTGAACTTTTGCTTTTAATTAGTAAAGAATTCACTTTTGAATAATTATTTTTCACGATATTGATTTGATTTAGCCTTTGGGTGATAATGGGATTGTCCACAATTCTAAAAACTGACACAATATTATTATTTATTTATTATTATTATTTAACTAATAGTAATCCTATACGTCCATCCAGGGCCTGTATGGCCTGAGGCCGACGAGTTGGGTCCCTGGATGAACCAGGATTAACGATGGTCACAGCAGCCGGGGGGGTGATGATTGTGAGTCACTGAATGGTCGCCCATCCAGTGGCTAGCCGTGCCTGATGTTGCTTAACTTCACAGAAGTTGTTACATTGAAAGCCCACCAGGCCACGGCCTCCCCACTTCACTCTTTAAAGATATTGTAAAAAATCGTATGTGTCTGTCTTTTAAAAATGCACTCTAGCAATGAGCAAGTAATCAAAGAAGCTTTGAAAAAGTAAAACGTATGATCTACGAGGGGCGTTCAAATTTGGCCTGGACTTTATTTTTTATAAAATCAGGAGATTGCACACAACGCGCGCGCGCACACACACACACATACACACACACACGCACATACACACACACGCACACACACACACACACACACGCACACGCACACACACACACGCACACGCACACACACACACACACACGCACGCATACACACACTCCAGTTATTTCTCAAAGAACTCTCCTTGCTTTTCTACACAATTTTTCCAGCGTTCTGGGAGCATCTGGATACTGGTTCTGTAGAAATCTTCAGGCTGATGTCGAAACCAAGTCAGGACCGCCTTTTTCACTTCCTCATTGGAGCCGAACTTCTGTCTTCCCAAAAACTCTTTCAATGGTCCAAAAAGGTAATAGTCGCAAGGGGAGAGATATGGACTGTACGGAGGATGTGGTAAGATGTCCCATCAGTGTGTCCAGGGTCAGTTTGGCAGTGTGTGGTCTGGCATTGTCTTGCAGAAGACAAACATCACTGGTAAGGAGTCCTGTTCGGTTTTTCCTTAGTGCCGGCTTCAGAGACGTCCTCAAAATGTCACTGTAGTAGGGTGCATTTATGGTTCGACATTCTTCCAGAAAATCGATATGAATGATAACCTTAATGTCCCAGAATTTTGTTGCCGACGGTTTTATCTTGAATTTCTTGGGTCATGGTGAGTCAATGTTTCGCCATTCCATGCTCGCACGCTTGCTTTTAGGAGTATGGTGATGAATCCGTGTCTCGTCGGTGGTCATAACACGCCTTAGGAAGCTGTCACCTTCCCTGTCATATCGCTGCAGCAGCATGGAACAGATTTTCATCCGGGTGGTTTTGTGGTCCTCGAAGAGTTGCTTAGGGACCCATCTGGCACAGATCTCGTTTAATTTCAGCTATCGTGGATGATGGTCTCTACACTGCCAGTGATGATGTTCAGTATTGAAAACAATTCTCGGACATGAATCTATCCGTTGTCCCTTATCAGCTCATTTGTTCGTGCGATGATGCCATCATAGACAGCAGTTGCTGGCCTTGCCTTATGAGGTTCATTGCCGGTGAATTCTCAACAACAACAACAACAAAAACATCACGCCCCTATCCTACAAAAAAGGGTGGGCAGCACACAAAAAGAAAAAAAAAACAAACAAAAAAAAACAAAAGCGGATCGACCAAATCATACATCGCTAATCAACCGGCGCCACACATTCCGGTCTCTACACACCATCCCAGCTTCTTCCACGGTCATTCTCTTCTTCATGCAGGCACGTTTCTTGTTCAGGCTCTCAAACCCATACAGCTTCAGATATTCATCCACCTGCTCTCTCCAATCTTTCCTCGGTCTCCCTCTTCCTCGCCCGCCATCAACATTACCAACATACAGTCGTTTCGTCAGTCGTTCCTCATTCATGCGTTCCACATGTCCAAACCACCTCAACGTTGACTTTGCCACTACATCAGCCACACTACGTTGCATTCCACGATCGTCTCTCACTACAACATTTTGAATACAGTCAAGTCTCGTAACTCCAGCTACACCTCTCAGATACCTCATTTCAAGTGCACACAGTCGCTTTTTATGCTTCTCATTCCACACTCAGGTTTCACTCCCATAAATCAGAGTTGGTACCAGCACGCTCTGATAAACAGAAATTTTGGCATTCTTCGTTAAACGCTCATTCCTAGCATACTTTCCAAGTGCGCCTACGACCTTCAAACCAGCATTCACTCTCCTTAATATCTCACTACCAATGCTCCCGTCCCTCTCAAACATGCTCCCCAAGTACACAAACTCGTTCACTTGCTCCAAGTTCACCCCGTTCAGCTCAAACTTTTGACACCACGCAAAGACGGATGAACGACACAAACACGACTAGGTGAACTCTCTGATGAATTTCAGATGCTTTCATACCTTCGTTGTGGAGAAACTTAATGATTCATTGTTCCACTTTGGTCGACACATCGCTGTCCGCCATTTTGTTTAAACAAACAATCGGTTGTCATGGCAACCGGATGAGTGGTGCTGCATTTGCATGACAGGCGGTAATTACCACCCCAACAATGAAAGTATAGATTTTTACAACAATGAAATTTACAAAAAATTAAGTCCAGGTCAAATTTGAACGCCCCTCGTATCATGAAGCTCATTTACAGTCAATCCTTTTATAACACTGAACAAAATTTGCGACAGTCCTCCTATGGCTAGCACACTAAGGGTGAAGTCAAAAACTCTCACCGGTGATTAGAGTTAAAGCGCTTGGTTGGCCAGAAATCCTGGTGAGAAAACTGTGACGTCATTTTAATGCGGTCAAAAATGCCAGTTAGTGCTGCTATGCCTAACCAATTAGCCATAATGAGAAATTACGTCATCATTCTCTCACCAGTGAGGGTTTTTGACCACAGCCTTTGAGAGTGGTTTCCATTTAACGCAGAACTAAAATTAATTAGGAGGAGGCGGTTGTTTTTTTTTTAATATAAAACAACAAAGTTTCGATATTATTCGATCCGCTTCATTTATATAAGGAGCATGTAAAAAATTCTCCAGGAAGTACCTGTATGAATGTCGGCACTAGTTTGGTTCAGTAGCGTCTTCATCATCATCACTGACATTATCTTGTCCCACCTCTACGCAACTTCTATTACCCATGTCATCGCATATTTCTTCTACACACAGCAAACCACACATCATGAGTTTCTGGTCCACAGACACATAGGCATCATAA
Source organism: Rhysida immarginata (assembly GCA_023313115.1). Lineage (NCBI taxonomy): Eukaryota > Metazoa > Arthropoda > Chilopoda > Scolopendromorpha > Scolopendridae > Rhysida > Rhysida immarginata. The sequence continues at coordinate 815,325 of JAHWFO010044193.1, read as the reverse complement.
TCCATGTCAGTGTCATTTGACACCTTCTTCTTCTTAAAAAGTGATCAATTCGGGAAAGTGTCCTTTGGGACTAAAAATTCTTATAATACCGGCATGAAAGAAAAAGGAAGCGAACGCGTGCTTATTGATTGCAGATGTGGTTTTATTCAGAGTTCTTGAAACATGGCGGCCTCTATCTCGCCTGTTTGCTCAGGGAAAACTATAAACAGTCAAAAGATACAGGGCCGTAGCCAGCAATAAAAAAAAAAGGGAGGTTCTTTTTTCATATAATCGTGGACTTTTTATGTATTAACTAATCAAACTTTCATAAAAAGTCTTATTTTCTTTTATTCCATTTCATAAGTGGTTAATAGGGAGAAATATCAAAACATAAACATTGAATATCCGCCATCTTTTGAGGGCATCGAGACCCATGGCTGCCATGGCTCTGAACTTATCCCATTGTTATACAATACATCCAAACACGCAACAACTCGTTACCATCGTTATACAATAACAAGTCGGGCAAAAACGGCGCACTTCGATGAGTAGCAGTATAGGATTGCCTTCCTCTTGCCCTCAAAAAATGGCAGCTGTACCCATCATTCAATGCGAAGGTATTTTCCCCTGTAGTATTTTAACACTGAAACTTTTTGTGCATACATTTTTAATATGATTTTATTCAACTTACATAAATAATAATAATCACATATACTGTAAAGCATGTCATATTTAAGGCAAATTATCGACCTGAATAAGAATTTTCACCTTTAATAAGGCATTTTCAACTGGCCGACAATGTGCCATATACATTGAACGACCAATTTATTAGAGACACCCCGTTAACAGCGGTTGCAGCTCCTTTAGCGGCAAGAACTGCCTGAATACGTGCTGGCATGGATTCAACAAGGTGTTGAAACCGTTGCGGAGGAATAGCAGCCCAGGCTGATATCACGGCGTCCCGTAATTGGTGCAGGTTGGACGGTAGTGTGGGAAGGCGTCGGATGATTCTCACTTCATCCCACTTCATCCCATAAATGCTCGATCGGTTGAGATCGGGCGACCGAGCTGGCCACTGAAGCAGGTGGAAGTCCGCGTCATTTTCCTCAAACCAGCCCAAGACCATTCGAGCACGGTGACAGGGAGCATTATCCTGCTGAGACTGTCCGTCATCATGAACGGGTGTACCTGACCGGCAACAGTGTTTCGCATTCAGGGATGTGTCTACGGATATCAGAGGGCCCAGTGTGTCCCAAGAGAATACACCCAAGACCAGCACTCCTCCTCCACCCGCCTGTACGGTTGTCTGCTGGCAGGATGAGTCCATGGCCTCGTGCTGTCTGCGCCAGATGCGCAGCCTGCCGTTCGCTGATGAAGTAGGAACAGCGATTCGTCGGACCAGGCGAACTTCTTCCACTCATCCAGTGTCTAGTGGCGATGCCTGTGTGCCCTTAGCACGCGCGCTTTCCTATTTTGCGGTGACAGCGACGGTATCTGTACAGGCCGCCTGTTGTTAAACCCAGCTCGGTGCAAGTTGCGCCGCACCGTGTGCTCAGAAATAGTTTGGGATGCTCACTCATTATACTACGCTGCAATTTGTTGGGATGTTCCCGTCCTGTTGCTGTGGATGATTCGTGCCAGTCGCCGTTGGCCTCGTTCATTCACGGCCCTGTTTCGTCCGGAGTTGTGTTTGTTGGAGGTTGTTTTTTGGCATAACTGCCATTCACGGAATACTTTTGACACTGTTGCACGGAAAAACCCGAGGAGATTCGCGGTTTGCGAAATGCTCAACTGCGCCCGTCGAGCTCCAACGATCATGCCTCGTTCACAGTCGGTCAAATCCTTGGCTTTACCCATATTCAGTCCACTTCTGCTGCTGACTGCAACTTGTGATCCAGAGACAAATGAAAGTAAGAGACTGGCAGTGCCCTATTCATTTTGCTGAGCGCTACTGGTGCCACCGGAAGTGCAGCGATCTCCATTATGGGATTGCCAGAAACGTAAGGTGGCGTATGTTCTCAATGTTATTTCAGCCGCTTTTGTAGATGACTTCAAGAGGTATTAGTAAGCGTAACCTGTTTTCTGATTTTTTTAAAAAAACTTTATTGCATTAACTAACGATAACGTATACTTTTAATGACTTTCAATAGCTGATTCAATGCCTTACGAATTTTTAAAAGAGCGCGTACAACTCGCAACTCCTATCGTTATTGTAATAATGGAGGCTTAGCCAGAGACAAGTGAAAGCATAGATGAAGAAAACTGAAGAATAAGAGTTTGGCTTCCAATTCTTACGCCTAATAGGATGTATCCACTTTTTACGAAGAATGTCATCGTTTGGAAATCTATTGTGCAAATATTATACCTGGTTATACGAGCTTGGTGCTCATTTATTGAGTGACAGTTGCTTTTTTAATGCATTCATCACAATAAAAATGTTTATCACAATACTTATCTTTATTGAAATATCAATTAGATGTTTATACTTTAAAAAATTTAACAAGCTGTGTCACAAAATTATTTTAAGAAAATAAAAAAAAATGTCATTTTAATTTTTGTTTATCTGACAATAATGAAATGTTGATAAAGTCAAAACATTTAAACTGGGAAGATATTTAAAAGTGTTTCTTACTATTGATAAACAACCCTAACATAATTTATCAAATTTTACCTAATTGATTTGAAAATTTTAAATTAAAAGAAAATGTGGTAACCTAAAATACTTTTAAAAGGTACTCAATTTTTTTTAAACAAAAAAAAGGAAGAAATAATTCTCAGTTGAATAAAATAATTGGACCAGAGACAAGTGAAAGTAATTACTTGCAAATAATTCTCAGTTGTGGGTAATTACTTTCACTTGGCGCTGATAATAATCAGTTTATTAATCCACATATTGTAATAAACTATTAACATATTATTAATACACATGATTACTTGTGAAATGAATATTGGATCCTTTTAAAAAACGATTTGTGCAATTATATGCACAACAACTGACAGGCATGTTTTTTCTT
>JAHWFO010044193.1:788001-805865 GCA_023313115.1 Rhysida immarginata | reverse complement strand
CAGGCACTAAAATAACAGATCGAGGAACAATGGATGCGGATTTTATTATCATGATTCCTATATTACTGTGTACAGATTAATTGTAAGCAGTCTCCTTATAGCATGAATTTTTCTATTCCACTTTTACGGTCAAATCCCCTGCCTTTTTTATGCTTCTAAATCGCAATTTTTCAGTTTCATTTATCAAGGAATTTTCCTGGCACAAGCAGCTTTAAAATATTATGGGCGGTCAGTGTTTGCATGCATAAGCTTGCATATCCAATTGGGTTGTAAAACAGCCTTGTTGCGGTACGAAGCCATGTTGGAGGCCTTCGGGCACCTTGAGAACTCTGGTGATGCAGAAAGAAGAGATAGGCCCCCCCTACTGCGTAAAATTTACGCTTCCAAATTTACGTTGGCAGAGTAATCTCTCATGACTTAAAGTAAGAAATAAACCGAGAAATTGAAAAACTTGATGTCAACTATCAATCATTAAAGAAACCTAATAAAGAAGATCATTATTCTTCTGTGTGATCCTCTCTAACCATTAACTATTGATGTACATTTTTCATAACAAAATTGTTGACGTGCGGTCTCACAGACCATGACGTTTGAATACCTACTGTGATAAAAATTTCCATATGATATTTATTAATTTTATAACCAACTGCCAGAATAAAGTGAAAGTACAAAAATATACGTGTATTAATAATTGAAGATTTTATTCATTAAAGTAAAACATATTTTGGCAATCTATACAGGGTGTCCCGTAAGTCGTGATCGTAAATTTAATGGTATGCATATTCAATAGAAAGGAATAAAAAATTCCCTATGAACATAGGTCGAACAACGCACCGTTTCCGAGAAAGAATGACTTCATTGACAAATGGAGCAACAACCCGTACAGGTGTTCCTTTGGCAGTGTCTCGTGTACCTTGAGCTCATAGCAAATGCTCAAAATGTCCACCATGAACACGGCAGCATGCTTCAGCTCTTCTCCTCAAAGAGGCACGCAAACGTTCGCAAAGACCAGCATTCTCTCGCATGTTCTCAAAGGCGTTCTCCACGCGATAGCGCAGGGCGTCCACAGTATCCTTCTCGGGGGATGAGGTTAAATGTACCAGTGTCACGTAAACGCTGGTGAAGACGGATGAACATGCGACGATTAGGGTCGTCGGTTTGGGTACGGCATTACTGTAACCTGCTGCAACCATGTAGTCTCACTCAAACACAGTCCAGGCAACGAATCAGCCAGGTCTACTTCCTTCCATTTTACATGGCAAGGGGAAGAGGTTTAGTTTCTTTACGCATCATCATCATTATCATCATCATTTCTCGGAAACGGTGCATTGTTCGACCAATGTTCATAGGGAGTTTTTTGTTCCTTGCTATTGAATATGCATACCATTAAATTTACGACCACGACTTACGAGACACCCTGTATACATACACTGGCGGAAAAAAAAATCCCATCACCACGAAGGACTTGTGCTAGATGAATGAAATTTGGACAGTATATTCAGCTATGGTATTTATTCAATTGATTCAAGTTTCAAGGTTACAACTTATAGGGGGCGCCACCAGCACCACCCTGTACGTGGTGAAAAGCACGGACTTTAGTACCCGCTGTAGTCGCCGCGGTGGTCTATGCAGGCCTGCACACGTGCATGCATACGGTCGTAGAGATGCCGAATGTCATCTTGTTGTATGGCATTCCATGCCTGTTGTACCTGGATGGTCAGATCAGTGACAGTTGTTGCTGGCTGTGGAAGAACCCTGACACGGCGTCCGACCATGTCCCAGACGTTCTCGATGGGCCACAGATCTGGTGATCGTGCTGGCCAAGGTAGGATGTGGACACCCTGAAGGGCACTATGGGTTGCAGCGGCAATGCGGTCGAGCGTTATCCTGTTGGAACAGCCCCCCTAGCATACCAGCCATGAATGGCAGCACAATGGGTTCAACAACCATCCGAATGTAAACATTTGCCGTCATGGTTACTGGGATAACCACCAGGGGTCCTGCTGTCGTAGGAAATCCCCCTTCATACCATAACGCCAGGGGTGGGGCCAGTATGCCGCCGACGGATACAGCTCGGTAACAGGACTTCCCCACTCCTCCTCCTGTGCGACCATCACTCTGACAATTAGGTTTTCATTGTTTTCTTGAAATAAGCGCCCCCTATGGCGACTTTTGGTTTGAAGGTCGTGACTTTTTTTTTTTTTTTTTGCAGAAATCGAAACTGCATGTTCCACTAAGTATATACACCAAAATGCACTGCATTTGGCCTAATAGAATTCCCGCTAGCGAGCTCTGAAGACCTCGCGTTATTTCTTGCCCACCCGGTATTTTTAAAAGCTAACCAATGATACCAAATCCGACTTCCTACCCCCACCCTTTGAGAGCGGGGACGGGGAAACATTGAAAGATATTAAATAGGAACCCCTATTTTTAATGGTGTTTTGAGATTGTACCCAACATTCGAGTAAAGTTTTATTCCTGTCATTTTTTCAACTCATCCAACCGTTTGGGAGATACAGTCACAGAATGTGTGGAACTTTTAAAGTTTTGAACCTAATTTTTTCGATGAAGACAAAGAGGGCTTGAGCTTAGAGACATTCCTATTCTACTTTTTGATGGTCTTTAAGAATCCGAAATCAGAATTTCAAAAGTCCAAAATTTTTTAATACACGTTAAATATAGGGGTTCCTATTAAATTCATTTAATATCTCACGTTGTATTGTATGTTGTTAATTATTCAAAAAACGTCCATTTTACAATACCGAGTTTTATTCAATTGGAATTAGACGACTTTGAAGATGTCCGAAAGGACGTAAGTCGTCTAATTCCAATTGAATAAAACTCGGTAGTGTAAAATGGACGTTTTTTGAATAATTAATAGGGGTTCCTCTTTAAGATCTCAGGGGATAGGAGTGGGGGGTAGAGTTTGGTATCATTGGATAACTTTTTGGAAAATATTAAACACGTGGATTTTTTTGTTTTTTCGTTCCGATGTATTTCTACAGATATTCCATTGACCCGATCTTTTTGTTACACCTTGCATATGAATAGACTTTCTTTTTTGTTCGTTTGCTTGCATTTGCGAACAGTCAGCCGGTTCTGTTTGAGTTAACAATCAGTTGGTCGTGTTTGTATGCTGCGTCAACAATAGTTGATGAAGTTAATGCTTTCACCGAAAAGTCACCTGACCATCTTTTTCGTCGGCTACGGTGCTTGCCTTAATGATTCACGTTTAAAGGGAGAAAATTATAAAAAATATTTATAAAAAAAGTAAATAAATTAATCTATTTAAATAAAAAGCAATGTGTGTGCGTGTGTGCATTCAATCAGTGAATGGACATTACATTTTAATGAAGAAAAAAATATGTTTGCTATCTATAGATTATGCAGAACAATTTTTGTATATTCGGTGCGAGCATCCAGCAGCGTGTGCCCTCACAGTGTGTGCACATTCAGGTTGTAGAGTGATGCAAACAATTAAAAGATACCGCAATTTAAAATACAGTCAGCTCCCTTTTGTAGTTTAGAAAGTAGTTTTGTTACAATCATCGCTCAGCCAATATCCCTGAAGCTAATTAGAATACCCTTCTCAAGGGGTAAATTTCCAAAAATCAGACAACACGTCTTAATTTATTACCAAATTGCCATATACAAATTTTTATACATTTAATCAAGGATTTAACTTAAAAATGACGGATTTTCATATAAACTTATTTTACCCCTATTTTACCCCTTAGGTGAGGAATTAGTGAATCTCTACATAATAAAATAAAACTACAGACCAAAATATTAATAGCTTCAGCGGTTTCGGCTCAGCAATGATGATTCAGTCAATAGTCAGGGCATGCTATCTTATATTTATAAATTTAGCAATAGTGAAGCATTGCCGGGTCTGCTAGTGATTACATATACGAGATCACTCTGAGGACTCAAATTATTAAAAACAGTGTCCAAATCAACAAACTTGACATTTTTACCTTATACTTCAACAACTAATAATTGAAATAAAGTAAATATGGCACATATAAAGAAAATAGAAAAAAAATGACAACGCCTAAAGTTATATAAAAATTAGACACACCTGTACAGATTTGTTTTGCACATAGTAGGCAAACATGCTTTTTCAATGAATAGAACCTGTATGTTGTTCTACGATTGAGTTTGGTAGACAATAACAAATTTACCATGTTTTTCATTAGCAGCTCGAAGTTGGTGCGGATCAGGCCTCTCCATTCCTAAAATTCTTTTCTGACTCTTCCTTATTTCACATGCCTTGTCAAATTCATATTATAAACCCGTGTTTCGCATATGAATAAAACAGTCTCCAGTCATTATTTATTTCCATAAAGAAGTTTAGGAAACTATAAAACGTGTTTCAATAAAGAAAGTTATTTATGGTAATTACAAATGTTGGTTTGATAATACTGTGCATTATTATTCATCTTCATTAATTTTTGCAAACTTCTAGCAGTACCTAATGACAACCATGAATCCTGACCCAATCTTAATGGCCTTTCTCGTTTTTTGTGTGATGGTTAATGGCTTATACTTTTCCAATGTTTGTTAAATGGACTTCGGCATCATCAAGAATGAATACAAACTACCATTTCAATAAAGAAACAGGAAACCACTGATCCACATAAAATTTACGCTGCCTTCTTCAGCGTACACAAGCATTTTGATCAGAACAGACAAGCCTGTTCAGATGAAGTGTAAGGACAATCGACAATCGATCAGTGTAGTGAAAAAGTAGTTCGAGTGGTCCAGGAGCCGTAACTCACTTTACACGCTCGCCTAAAATGGTAAACCAAATGAGGTACACTGAAGTGGGAAAGAAGCCTGATGAACCTCTTAAGTCATCCAGAGAAGAGTCCCTTCATGGTAGGGGCGAGAATCAGATTGTGGATTGACGAACGGCGAATCCGAAAAACTAAAATCTAGTAAATCCAGTAGTTGGGGAACTCGGCCTTGTTAATGTTCTCGAAATTGACATCCAGAATATGACGGGGTCTTCGAAACTTGAGGGGACCCCTGATAACGAGTGAGTGATCCAGGATACCAGCAACCAGGGTATTTTCATGATGTTCCATCTTGGGCAGCATGTTCCTGAGAAGTGTTTGGACATAGGAACCAATGTGGGTCATCCCCAGATCTTCATAGATGGAGAGGTTGTTGGCAACTCTTCTGTCAAGTTGGGCAATGGAACGGAGGGTAACATTTTGGAAGGTCTGAAGATCTTTCCATCTCGATTTGCAAATGGAAGCCCAAGCAGCCATACCGTGAAGTAGAATGGCACGAATCACTACCTTGTATAACAATAATTTGCTGTCCACTCTGAGAGCGTTATTTCGCCCCAGAAGCGCGATGAGACTAAACTTCGCTTTCTTAGCCTTGTTAAGCGAATATTGGACATGGTCGTTCCATTTGAGCTTGGAGTCAATCACAACTCCGAGATACTTATAATTTTTAACCCACTCAAGCTTCCTACCATATAGGATGAGGGGCCTTGGAGGGTTTTTGCGTTTGCGTGTGATGATAGCATTTGTTAACATTCTGCTGTAAGCACCACTTAGAGAACCCGCTCTCACACTGGTGTAAAGCTTTCTGCAGACGGCTGATAACGTGAACTGGATTATGTACCCAAGTCATGATGGACCCGTCGTTAGCAAACAAGTAAAGGTTGCACTTTGCAAAGTTAGGAAAGTCGAGGATAAAGAAATTGAACAAGGCAGGCCCTAAGACGTCATGATGGACACGTCGTCTTAGGGCCTGATCCTTGGGGAACACCAGCATTAACATCGCAAGGGAAGACAAGGAGTCATCAACCTTAACACGGAAGGTCCTATTCGTCAGAAAGGAACGAACCAAGGCAACTAGGTCGTCAGGGAAGCCACAAGTAATCATTTTATAAATGAGTCCATCATGCCAGACTTGATCAAAGGCCTTTTGAACGTCAAGAAAGACGATACCACCAAACATAGAAAAATTGAGAGGACCGTTCAAATCAGCAACAAGCCTCCATGCCTGGAGCTGACAGGAGTGAGCTGAGCGAAAGTCGAATTGCTCTTCACGAATAAGGTTGTTTGCCTCGCAGAAGTCGTTGAACCTCTTGAGAATAGTTTGCTCAAAGACCTTGGAGAGCATTGGCAGTAAGCTAATGGGCCTGTAGCTGATGGGAAGAACAGGATCAAGTATGCTGCCACAGTCTTCTGTAAGTATTTTTTTCCTGAATAGCCTGCCTGATGATGGGAGGAAGCTCAAGATGGTCTGGCCGCTTGCAATCAACTGGAGAAGCTAGCATCAGAAACCATGATAATGGTGCGAATGACAGTTATGACATTTTCGTCGATGTCATTGCTGCTGTCTGGGTCCTGATATGGAATGCTACTATCTTCTAAAAGTTCTATAAAAAATTGGCAGTCCTGCTTGTAACGAAGATTTACCCTCAGAACGATATTTATCTCCTCGAAATTTAGAGCAACAGGGAGGTGATCAGATGATAAGGCATTTACTGTGTAGATGTTGTATGGTTTGAAAAACCCCTTGAGGACATCTATGTCAAGCACATCACTAACAGGCGATCACAGTAGTATCTATATATAAATACGGCAACACGTTTTTTGTTATGCACTTTTACCTGTGTTAACGTGGACGAATACGCATGAAACTTATATGGTTGGAAAGTTCCTGTGCTCTAGATGTGCACAATATATTTTGTTTGCGTATTTGTTCACGTTAACACAGGTAAAAAGCGTTTCAAAAAAGGTAGCATTAAGGAACAGGTTGTGCACCATATTTGTCAACGCATATAGCATTGCCTTTTTCATTGTTTTTTTTTTAAATAATAAATATCAAATTAACTCAAATCATTGTTGATGTTCATTTGAAAGAATTTTAATTGTTATGTTTTTGATGTTCACGTGAAAGCATTAGAAAACCGTATAACAAATACTCTGCAGCATTTGAAAGTCAACGAACTGATATCAGAATCTGAAGGTCCCCAAATATAATATAGTACCTTTAATGTACCTATACATTATTCCACAGAAACAACTGCTTAAAAATTGTTATTAACCAACTATTCAAAATATTTCTATAATTAGCAGGTAAGCATTTTATGTATTTTTCTTCGTTTCCTAAGCTATCTTAAGGTTTTTTCATACACTTTGAAAGTAATATTTTTAGTTTAAAAAAAATACCAATTTTGAAGTTTTTGATTTTTATTTATTTTTTAAAAATTTTGTTAACTCTCTTTCTTTAGTAACAAAAAAGTTATTGATTTTTGGTTCGAAACAGACCTTAATTTTCCACAGTGGGACGGGGGGAGAGATGCAGAGATAGGGAGGGACAATTTAACTTAAATATAAATATTATATTTAGATAATAATTCGATAGATGTGTTAAAAGATGCCTTCAGATTGCTTTAAATATTATTCCGAGAAATTTTCAAAGTTATCATTACGGTGAAATGAATTGGGAGTGTCAGAAATGTCATGCAAAACATTTTGGATATTTATTGTGTTATCTATTTATCTATATTAATAAGCAAGATTCAGGCTAGAACAATTACACATATAATTTTTTTTTCTCAGAAATGTGATCGAATTTCGATCATTGGGGGATCTTAGTGTATCTTCAAGCGGGCCGACGATGGAAGTGTCAATCTGATCTAGCACGTATCTATAGAGTACTGAGCCGATCTGATGTGTGCATCTTTAGAATTCCAATGAGGATGCTTCGCATTTAAATCACCCGCCACAACAACTGGAATGGGTCCGGACAAAAGCTCATCGAGGTCGCGAGGGTCAAGCTTGAGCCCTGGAGGGAAGTAAACTTGACCTGACCAACGTCAACATCTTTGATGATAATGGATATTGCTTCCATTTTCACTAAATCTGGGGTGACGTTCTTAGTACGATCAATACCTCTTCTGATAACAATAACTGCCCCTCTAGAGGCTGGAACAATAGCTTTTTTTATGGGTCCTATCCTTTCTGTAAATATACTAACCTGGTAAAATAAAACCTCTGCTCTGTTTGAGGTGAGTCTCGCACAAAAAGGCAACGTCGATATTCCAACTTGTGAGGAAATCGTAGAACTCATGACACTTGCGAGTGATCCCCCTCGCATTCCAGATAGTGCATCGTAGTTTTCCTTGCTTTAGTACTTTATAGGGATGTCTAATCATGATTATTTCCTGCTCTCAACAGGAATAGTCTGTGGCAAATCATTGCCACTTTCTTTTAGCATATCCATTAAGTTACCCAGAAATTTTTGAAATTTAGCCTGTTCTTAGTGGTCAACAGCTTCTTTACCAATTGAAGCAGAGGCAACAGAAGCAAAAGCTCTACCTTCAACTACCTTGGGATTTCTATTCCTTTTGACTTGTGGGTATTTGGGGCATTTTGTATAGCTGGATGTGTGCTGGCCTTCACAGCGAATACATTTAGGTGGGTCTTTACCTTTTATATTGGTACAGTCCCTTGATTGATGATCGTTTGCGCATTTGTTGCATCGTGGCGACTCAGTGCAACACTAAGACACGTGCCCAAAACGTAAATAATTGTAACACTGCAATGGCTTTTTGTTACTCCTAAACAATTCAACTTCTACAGCAAGTGGACCGAGCGACAATCGACAATCGAACAGTGAAGTGTACATTTCTTCAGATGGGACGAAAGTAGCGCTTTCACAAAGCTCATCGAACCAGAATAAATTCCAAATGAAATACACTGAGGTAGTCAAGAAGCCTAACCAACCCAAGCGGTCTTCCATATTATACAAAAAAAGAAAATAAGATTGACGATTGTCAGAAACAAAATACAAACGAAATAAAAAGAACAACGAGAAAGAAGATTATCACATCTTCCAGTAGTCTTCAAAGTTGATGTCAAGAATGTGCCTCGGTTTTCGATACTTCATATGCCACTTCATATCCATTGAGTTCTTCAGTATTCCAGTCACTAGGTCATTGTCGTGAATCTTCATCTTCTGCACCATAATCAAAAACAGGTCCTGTATAAACTTTCCGAAGTGGGCCATGTTTAAATCTGAATGGATGGATTGGTTCTTCACAGTTCTTCTGTCAAGGTCAATGGTCCTCAGAGTTACATCCTGGAATGACTGTAGCTCGTTCCATCTGCTTCTACAGATAGTCGCCCACGCAGGTATGCCATAGAGGAGTATGGTCCGAATAATCGACTTGCACAGAAGTAACTTATCGTCGATGCTGAGGGTGCTGTTCCGGCCCAGGAGAGCTATGAGACTATACTTAGCCCTCTTCGCTTTGTTTAGAGCGTAGGTCACGTGACGATTCCACGCGTGTCTTGAGTCGATGATAACGCCAAGATATTTGTAGTTGTCTACCCAGTCCAGTTTCTTATTGAAGAGAACAACAGACTCTGGGGGACGCTTGAATTTTCAGTAGAAGTACATAGCCTTGCACTTTCCGACAATAAGGATCAGCTTCCAGCAGTTAAACCAGTCTTCGAACATCTTCAAGGCGTGCTGTAGACGAGTGATAACGTGAGCCAGCTTGTGTGCCCATGTCATAATGGCAGTATCGTCAGCAAAGAAATACAGATTACAATTTTTGGGGTTCGGGAAATCATGCACAAAATAATTAAATAGCACGGGCCCGAGGACAGAACCTTGAGGGACACCGGCCTTTACAACACGGGGCGTGGATAGATTTTCACCAATTTTAGCTTGGTAGGACCTGTCGGTGAGAAAGGATTTCACCATCAAAATCAAATCGGGAGGGAACCCGTCTCTAATCATCTTGTAAACAAGGCCCCCATACCACACTTGGTCAAAAGCTTTACTGTCATCTGGGAATACCACTTCGCAGTACCTGGAAAGGTTCAAGAGGGCGATGAAGTGTAAGGAGAATCGACAATCGAACAGTGTAGTGAAAAGAAAGACGCGAGTGGTCCAGGAGCCAAGCTCACTTTGCACGCTCGCCCAAAGAGTAAACCAGAGGAGGTACACTGAACTGGGAGAGTGTACTTTGTATTTTACCGCACTTCTACATGCTTATTTTAACAATAACTACAGTATTTTGAAATAGGGTATGATCTTTTGAATCGCCTTGAATTCATTGGACCACACAACCCATTCCAGTGATGCACTGTGTCTGATGTTGTGTTAGCAGTAGTTCTCTGGTGGGTCTTCTGCTACCATAACCCATGGATATTAGGAGTACGCCATACTGATCTGCTGGATACGGGTCTGGAATCACCTACATTGAATGTGGCAGTGATTTCCTGTGCTACAGCTTGTCGATTAGAATGGAAAATTCTCGCCAGATGCTGGTAGGTCACTGTCAGAAAACAGTCATGGTCTGGCACTGTGTTGTCCATGGCAGGTAGTAATACCCTCCATAAAAATATTACCTGAACACACAGGATACTGTGTATCGCAAAATTTTTAAACAACCTTGGTAATGGCATGCTCAGGCACCCACTATTATGCCACATTCAAACTTGGATACTTCTCGCGCTGAGTAGGGGAGGGCACGCAGACCGGTTCCACCGACAGTGAAGTAGCGGGGGGTGTCAGCTAACCAACAGCACCAGCGGCAGTTACTTCCGAGACGCTGAATTTGCCTAAACTGTGCCATCCAGTGGCGTGAGTGCGTGTCAGCGACTCCCATCGAAAACTCAGTCGAAAATGCAGGAGTGCTTCGGCGTTTGAAGGATCGAATCCGCCGCGTCCGCCAGGAGATCAAAGACAATTGGGTTCTTCACCACGACAATGCCCCCTCTCACACGTCACTCGCTACCGGCGAAGTTTTGGCCAAGTTCAACGTGGCAACACTGCCCCAGCCACCCTACAGCCCCGACCTGCAGGCTGTAGCTCCCAGCGACTTCTTTCTGTTCCCCCGAATTAAGAGAGACCAGAAAGGGAAGCGATTCGACAGGATTCCAGCGGTCCAGGATAGGATCCAGGCAGCTTCGACGAGGTCCCTTGACAGCCTTCCACGCGAAGAGTCCCAGGGAGCCTATGAACAATGGCAGTGTTGTGTTGATGTCAAAGGGTCATATTTTGAAGACTTTTAGTTCGCTGTATAAAAATGTTTAATAAATTTATTATTCTGAGACCAGTCTTGAAAGTTTGTGAACGCACCCTGTATAATTTTTTCTTTCTTTTATAAGCTAAATTTTGTATGAAACTGTATTATAAAAAACAATTAAACTAAACAAAATAATTCTTTATTAATAAATAAACCAACACTATCTACGCGGCCATAAAGCACTTCTGCCATCAGCTGGAAGGTCGCGAATTCAGAGACTTCACCGACCATCGTCCCCTCACGCTTTCACCAGAAAGCAGACTCGTGCTCGCCCCGCCAACAGCGTCGCTTGGAATTTATAGCACAATTTACCACCGACATACGCCATGTGGCAGGCTCGAGTAACATGGTTGCCGATACCCTGTCCCGTATCACAGAGCTACGTCTTCCAGCCACCGATTTTGCAGAGTTGGCAAAAGCACAGACAGAGGACGATGAGCTTCAAGCCCTCCTCCACCAGAATGACACTTCCCTAACCCTGAAGCTCCCGCAATTAGACTCTGAAACTCCCATCTATTGTGACACCAACGACAGCAACATTAGACCGTACGTCCCGCCTGATTCCACCAACAAATATATCAGGCGCTCCACAACCTCACCCATCCTGGTATCAACACCACGAGATGTCTCATTGTGCAACGTTTCGTCTAGCCATCCATCAACAAAGATGTCGCTCAGTGGACCCGGTCGTGCACAGGCTGTCAGTGAGCAAAAATCCACTGCCACACACACAGCTCTCTCCAACAGTTCAAGCTCCCCGCCTCGAAGTTCATCCACATACATGTTGACCTTCTGACGTGCGTGGACAGCTATACCTTTTGGCCAGAAGCCATCCCCTTTCAGGACATGACCGTTGAAACAGTTGCACGAGTCCTCATCCATCACTGGATCTCCCGATTGGGCGTCCCAACTACAATAGCCATTCATTTCCCACCTGTCTGTCTCCCTGAAAGCCACGCTGGGGATCGACCACATTCGCACGACCCCTTATCATCCCGCAGCCAACGGCCTAGTAGAACGTGCCCACCACTCCCTCAAGCAGGCCCTCCGCTGCCAAGGCCAGCACTGGACGGACTCGCTACTGATCGTGCTCCTAGGCCTGCGTTCGGCATACAAGGACGACCTCGGAGATGGTGTATGGCTCCATGCTCCGATTGCCCGGACAGTTCTTCAACCCTGCCAGCACCCCACTGTCCGAGCCTTCCAACTTCCTTCAGTACTTGAGCGATGCCATCCGGACCCTGCAGCCAACCCCTACATCCACTCACAACCGAACAGCATGTTTCGTCCATCCCGCCTTAGCCTCCTGCTCACATGTGTACATGTGGGTCAAGACCACCAGACCAACGCTCTCGAACCCGTTCCCAGTCGTGAAACGCACAACCACTCACTGCACGATCAACAGACACGACCGGGACGAAACCATCCACATGGACCACCTAAAGCCCAGCTTCATCTGGTCCGACCCTACAACAATTACACCCTCCTAAGCCGACCCAGCCACCGAAGCTACAACAACGACGACGACGATACCGTCCCAAGCTACCCAGCCAGCGTCTCCTGTAACTAAAGCCACAGCTCTAGCGAACCCTATCGCCCGCACCATCACCCAATTCGGTAGGCAGATACGTTTTAATCCCAGATACCTGTAACGAACCGCGCCTCCGGCATTCGAGGGGGGGGGGGGGGGTACTATGGCGAGGTCCGAACCGCACCTTCCGCGGATGGCCACCAGACAGCGGCGAAGCCCGAGTTTCACCCGATGACCACCTGAGGCCACTCCAAAAAACACGGATGGCACTCTGGAAAAACCATGAGATTACTACAGGATATCCTTTCACACAGATGAACACTGGCTTTCTCCCGATCACATGGCAGCTCCCTAACTGATCCGTCAAAAATCCGAACTTCTATACCGTTTCATGTTGTTATTATTATTATTATTATTATTATTATTATTATTATTATTCAATTTGTGTAATGTAGCCTTAGTATACACTCACTCATCAAAAGTCATGGCACACCCCTCCAATTAGGTTCCCTGTCCGTAATGAGACAGATCTCGATGCTTTCATTCTCGAAAGCAGGTGCACGGAACTCCTTGATATCACACAATAATTGTAAGCAAAACTAGCTGCAAAAATGGCAGCACGCCGAGAGCTATCTCCATTTGAACGGGGAATGATTGTTGGTGCCAGGCAGATGGTACCTCAGTATCAGATGTAGCCAACACCCTGCAATTTTCCCGCACAACCGTTGCAAGGGTCTATCAAGAGTACACCTAACGAGGGGTTACAACCCATGTCGGATAGCGGACGGGCCGCCCACGCCTCACTGATGCCAGAGGTGTTCGCCGGGTCACCTGGCTTGCAACTGCTGACCGAAGGGCGGAGCAGGCCAAATCACCATGCGGTACAACCAGGGTCTTCCCACAACATGTCCGTGACGACAATTCGGTGAACCTTGGCAACTGCAGGCTCCGGGAGCAGAAGGCCACAATGGGTGCCACTCTTGCCAGCTGCACATCGTCGGAAACACCTAGCCTGGGCCAACCAACATCGATATTGGACTGCTGAGGACTTGCGAAGGGTTAGCTGGTCCGACGAGCCACGGTTTCAGCTGTATCGGGCCGATGTCCGTGTCTGGCGCAGGCCACACGAAGCCATGGACCCTGCTTGTCAGGTGGGGATCACTCAGGCAAGTGGAGGCTCCATACTGGTTTGGGGTGTTATCTCGTGGCATGCAATGGGTCCGTTGGTGCATCTGACATCCACTCTGCGTGCTACTTCCTATGTCGATCTGCTTGGGGACCACCTGCACCCCTTCATGAACTGTTTTTACCCCGTGGGCGATGGCATCTTCCAGCAAGATAATGCGCCTCCGCACAAAGCCCTTGTGACATGGCAGTGGCTGGAGGAACATGCCGCCGACTTCACGACAATGATTTGGCCTCCACGTTCCCCAGATTGCAATCCCATTGAACATTTGTGGGATGTCATCGAACGATTAGTCAGGTCTTCACCAACACATCCGGTAAATGCACCAACATTATGGAGCGCAGTGGAGGCGGCATGTCTTGCAGTGCCTGTGGATGTATTTCGGGGACTGGTAGACTCTCTTCCACGACTGGTCACCGCAATGATTCCGGCCAGAAGGGGCCCAATACGTTATTAGGCAGGTGTGGCAAGACTTTTGGTGAGTGAGTGTATTAGCCTCATTAAATTAGCCCTTCTAAATATCAAGCAATAACGGAGTAAGGTTAAATCGATCACCACACGTGCCAACAAATAGACTACACAACCTTGGTATATATTCACCAAGAATTTTCAAAATGTCTGAACAAACCAAGAAAGAGCTACAGTAAACCTTTACCATTAACTCAAAAAAGTTCAAGTTATTAATTAAGAAAGTGCCAAAAAAGGAATCAAGAAAAACACACAAATGCAAAGGAAATTTGTAAAAGATGGTACCAAAATATTTCAAAACATATTATTAAAAAAATTTAATAATGTTTGGCCACTCTCAGTGCTTTTTCACTTTAGCAAATTTCCTAAACTTTTTGAAAATAAAATGCAACATTATTCTCGAAGTGTCAAGGAAGCTCTTGCGGAATAAGCTGGGTCTCGTTCATGGTTTCAAAATGGCAACCTTTCAGCTTGAGCTTCATTTTTGGCAAGAGGAAGAATTCATGGAGTTGTATCCTTCACGGAAAGGGGAGTCATGTTGATTAGCCTCAGACTATCATGTTTCTAATGCTGTGCGAGTGGGTGTATTGTTGTGTGACCTTCCAGGTCAATAGAGGTTTATTATTTTTTTAATTAGGCTTACACACGCCCATGTCAAATGGTTTTTATAGCACTTTCAGTGCGAGGTTTAGCGTTTATTTTTGTTGTTCGAATAAATTAGTTTATTTACATCTAGTTTGTTTACTTACTTGTTGCTTATAAGCAAGATTTGTTGTTTATTTTGAGCTGTTTGTTGTTAAACTTACCGTCTTTGTTGCCGACGCAACAGGCGTTTATCTCGCGAGGGCCAACATTATTTCTCGGTAACAATGGCGAGAGGCAATGTTGACATCTCTTGAGACATTGTTACTTTTACTTTTTAAAATGTATTTTTTTTTTTTGCTTAATGTTCTGCATATTTTAAGTTGTTGTTAGCGATCTTGTGGCTGACGTTTCTTCCGCTTGACGCTTTTTTGTCTGCATTGCTTTTGTGAGAACATATGTGATTATTACTATATGTTAACAACATAATTGATCGGAATTTGCTTGATAGATGCTCTGCGGATTATGCATAAAGCACTTCACTTAACTCTGGAATTTATTTCGTCGGGAGAAATATTTCGAACATCGTTTGTACATAGACACGCAACTCGTCTAGTGAGCCTCCAGCCGAGCCTGCGGTGCAGGAAAGTGGTTCATATATTAAGCATGGATGGTGGATTTCACCAGTGATGTGTGCCGTAGCTTATTGGAGTTTAACCACGGGAAAACATTAGCACGTCAAGCAAGATTTACTTCAGGTGTTAGAGAACTGTAATACAGAGTGGCCCAGATTAATATATACAATCTTTGAAAGCGCCGTGTGCGCATCACGCGCGACTGACGCAATTCAAGTTGCGCGCGTTATGTGAGCAAGGGGATGCGAAAAAGGCGCGAATCATGAGGATCGTCCATATCAAGATGGCGGCGCAGCGATTGAGTCTAGAAGAGAAGGTAGATAGTGTGAGGTTGTACTCAGCGACCAACAATTACTCAGAAGTGAAACGTCGTATGGCAGCTAAGTTTGGGACACCCGGACCTTCGTTCATAACGATCAAGAACGTAAATAAGAAGTTTGATGAAACTGGCAGCGTTGTTAAGCTTAAACGCAGTAGACCCAAGACCGTTGTTAAGCTTAATTTCCATGTACGCGTTTTGGACGCACTTATAACTGCGTCTCGACGCAGAAAGCAAATGTGCATCTGGACGCACCTAGACGCACACTGCAACAGCTCTTGACGCATTTAATTCGAACGCAAGTATCAGTTTCCATGCATGCGTGAAGTCTACGCAGAAAGTTCAACTACGCATGCGTCATGAGTTTATGTTTTGCAATTTTCCTCGTTAGAGGGAGAAGCTTCTCTCTAACCATCATGGCCACCACCTTTTATCGTATAATATTGGCCGATTAAAAATTTCCCCGATCAACATTTCTTCAGATTCTCTTTCTTCAGCCATGTTGTAGCGAAACGACGACTGGACTGAACGTCTTTTGTTAATAAAGCAAGTGCGCTTGCGCAAAACAATCATGTGATCTAGAAAGATTTGAGATGCATTTACAAGTGCGTCAAGAAGTAGAAAGCCTATCTACTTCACTTTTCTGCGTCCAGACGCATGAACTCCAGACGCACGTCAACCAAGACTCGGAGACGCAGATATCTGTTTCCATGATACGTGCGTCAAGGCGCACCAATTTATGCGTCTAGACGCAGAGACGCAGTTAAAAACGCATGTATGGAAACTAAGCTTTACTGATGCCAACATAGTGCACCTGCAAAACGAGTTGGCCAGTTCTCAAGAAAAGGACAAGTCGCAAAGGCGGCTATCTGCTCGGTTAGACATTTCTCGTACGAGTATTCAAAGAATCCTGAAGAATCTGAAACTGAGGCCATATCATCCTCGCTTAACAAATCACTTGCTCGAAGATGATCCCGACAGGCGATTGGAGTTTGCCAAAACTTGGCTTGCAATGCTGGAGGACGATCCTGAGTTAGCACGCCATGTGGAATGGAGCGATGAGGCAAAATTTCACGTCTCAGGATATGTGAACCGCCACAACTGCGTGTATTGGCATGCAACCAATCCACACATTAAATTGGAGGTAGACAACCAGAGCCCTGGTGTCATGGTGTGGGCCGGCGTAAGTTACGATGGACTGCTCAGCCCGTTTTTCTTTGAGGACACAGTCACAGGAGACAGCTACCGTGACCTTCTGGTGAACACTGTGTATCCCCTATTGACGCAACGCGATGATTTTGACACCATGTGGATTATGCTCTCACTGTGCGGAGTTGGTTGGATCCAGGTCGGTGGATCGGCAGACGCGGTCCAGTTGAATGGCCCCCCAGATGACCCGATTTGACTCCACTCGATTTTTGGTTATGGGGATATCTCAAGGACAAGGTCTACCACCATAGGATCCATAACATTCCAGAGCTTCGGGAAGCAATAACGGAGGAATTTCGCAAAATTCTCCTAGACATGTGCAAGAAGGCCTGTGACAAAGTGAAGTTGCGACTGGAAGCTTGCATCGCCATGGAGGGCCGCATGGTGGACCACTCCATGGAAAACAGAGTGTGGCTCTCTTCTTCGATCCTTTGACAATGTATTCCACCATAGTGACATGCAGGTATTAAAATACTTAAGGTGTCGCAACCCCACCCCCACCATAGTTGATGACTCCACGCCTACTCAATAGTCGCAGCGTGCGGGTGTGGTGCCTAAGGGTTCGGGACCAAAAACGTGAGGTTGACTCTGAGACCGGTTTCAAATTCATTATCTTATCTTTATTGATCACTACAAACATACAGCAAATATTCTCACTTAATCAAATATTCTCACTTAATCAAATATTCTCACTTAATCAAATATTCTGTGCTAAATTAATCAGGGGCCCCTTCCTAAATTTACTTATCATGTGTCTTTAATGGCATGCATAAATCTTAGTTTGATCTATCACACTCGCCATCCCTGTGTGTTACCAGAATTTTGCACAGAGGGCCTGATTTTGCACTCGATTTGAAGGG
>JAHWFO010044193.1:776482-787991 GCA_023313115.1 Rhysida immarginata | reverse complement strand
TTACAATAATCTTTTATTTCCATAACGAATAATTATAATTTTACAACTTGGAACAACTGCACATTTGCCAAACGCAACGATCGCATCCTACCCCTTCACAAATGAAATTCCCCACGCAACCCTCCCCCCCTCTCTCGCCGGACATACGTGACAACCACTTGACTGCATTGTCACAAAGGCATACGGCCTTGTGAAAAATTGTATAAATTAATCTGGGCCACCCTGTATATCTAACGCTGTTTTTATGGAGACAATTTAGGTCCCTTTAGCAGGATATCAGGACAGCATGCGCTTGTAACTTTGCAAACGGTGTTACTATAGCTAGGAATGATAAAATTCTTCGCTCTAGAGGAATTTTGAGTATGCTTCCCAAAGCATGGGAGTGAGGTTTAGCTGTTTTAGGTGAAGCAATCTTCTCAAGGGCATTGGATCTGTAAGCACCAAGTGCTATCCTTATTGATAGCAATTTGTGGTATCTTCACACTGTCTGTATGTAAGACATGTCTCGAGGTGCAGGACTAGGTGACCGCACAGGATGCACAGAATACAGATTGACTATTAATTAAGCTATTGTTGTCAAGCGTTAATAGCCAATACCAAGGGGATTAAAGTGCCCCTCCCTGCAGTTGAGCACATGAAAAGGGGTGCACGGCGTTTTCATACGTCGATTGGATATGACAGCATGGGAGTGACCTCAGGGCATATGTCGAATCATTTGGTGCACGCGAACTTGATTACTGAAACCTAAGCAATGTCCCTGCAGGAGAATTTTGCATAACCAGTTAGAACTGGGTTGGTGTATACACCATCTAGAATAATGCACTAAAATGTACTGAACCAAGGTAATGACAAATTGTTAAACCGATATGCCTCATGAATAGGCTATGCGTCCGAAGTTATGTAAATTAGTTGAATGTATGTGAATATTATGAAAATGTGAACTATTTGTTGAATTTTAATTTTGTTTACTGGAGGGCCCTGCGCGAATTAATTATCTGTAAATATTCTTTAATTATCTAATTAAATTGTTTGTTTTGAATTCTACCACCTAGACAGTGTTTATTTGCCTGACCAGTGTTGGGCAAGATAAAATAAAAACGATATCTAGATTAAGATAAAGATGAGAATTAAATATTTATCAAGATAATAGATAACATAATTTAATACAATCTAGATAAAGATAAAAGATAAAAACAAATTATCTAACAAATTAAGATAAAATTTAGCCTGTATTTAGCCAAATTTTCAAACTATCGGTATATCATGATAAATATAGGAGTTTTTGCGATAATAGGCTGTTTGCGCCACACTCTTTTCCGATATGTTAGGCTGCTCGTTACATTTGTATCGTGGAAATATAATGTTCTTCTTCTTGCCTTTTGAATCCTTCTTAGACACCAAGATTCTTAGCTTGAGATAAACGGTAAACAATGATGGAATATTACACACATCCTTTACGGATTCAGTCATTAAATGTCTATTAATTTTTCCACCTTAGTATTGGAGAGTGGACAGTTTTTAATAAATCACCATTAATCAGAAAATGACTCACAATATTTATTGTCGATGTTTGGACTATAATGCTAAAGTTATTCTGAGCCAACAAAGTACGAAAATGATGGATAAAGCTACGCTTCTATTTTGCATAGCTCAGTAAAAAGGGAATATCTATGAATTTGTAACATAACGGGTTCTTATGTGATGCTACTGGTCGCACAAAATAATGTGGTTCCAGCAACGTCAACACAGAACAACCGATGTTATTGTAAACTACGACAGGGTAAATCAACCTGTCTCCAACCATTATCGTATAGTGAAATATTCATGAATAATTTGTGTCCGCAATAACTCTATTTTATTTAAACAACATATTAAAATTCGATACTCAGACCCACTCTCTAAAGGATAACCTGTAATGAATCCCAGTGTAATTAAGATGAATAAAAAAATGCAAGTTTTAAGGTAAACAAACGAATGAATCTTTATTGAATAAAGAAAATGCAAGTGTGAGACGACGCTTGGTCGTCGGTTCGGAAATAAACTCGGCAGGAGATGCTTTAATTAATCTTTTTATTTATTCCTTTCCATCAATAGTTTACATCCAAGAAATGCATACCATTCGTAGGGAACACATAAAAAACAAAAACCAGAGCAGCTACGTGCCAGCCTGCGAGACCATGCTCCTCCTCACCCTCCTCTCTCCCTTCCTATCCCTCCGCCTCCTCTCGTCACGGCCCTCGCTTCCGCCGTGAAAATAGTCCCATCAAGCACAGCGCCAGAACCTCAAAGTTCACAGCAAGCAAATCAGTTAGTTATGTGTTAGTAAGATAAATAATGTTACATTAGACTAAATTCAGTAAACGAGCAATCAATAAAAGTTAAGCAAGTAAAAGGCTCTCCCATTTCTAATTTTAATTTTAAATGAATAATTGAAAAGTTAACCGAATTAGCACTGAATTAAATGTTCACACAGTTCGCACATATTACTTAGCTGTAGAATTTTCGGTACTTGAAAACACCACGAGTTGTCCAATGTGTTGATGTTTCTTTTGATGCACGACAGTTTGTCTTGTTGCCGCCAACGATGGTCGTTCTTCCGCTTTCGCACTCCGAAGCCATTCCTCGGTGTAACAGTGGCAGCGCATCCGGTCATACCCGCCTCTGATCTCCGCACGGCCCGCGGATGATTCCCCAAGGCAATCCCACCGAGATGCCGCTGTCCCACTCCACCTACGCCGGGTGAGTTTCGTGATCCTCCTCGCCACCACACCATCGCCGCTGGCTGCTCAGCTCTCATCCTCTCTGGGTTCGTCCTGAGCGGCTGTTGCATCGCTGTCTTTGCTTACTGGTTATGAAGAGCATTCGCTTTCAAACTCCTATTTAAGCCTTGTTTTGTTGATCATGTCCGCTGTCGAGACATGCCTGAGTTGGGCAGCACAACAAACGGAGGTTGATCCTTCCCAACGTAGACAGCGAGGCCTAACGCCATTGAACAAGCTGGGCTCCGGGAGAGTAACCTCCCGAGCCGGAGAGACAAAAACACATCCTAGTCTAGCAGAGTCGAGTAGACAAGAGAAGATTACACGCTAGTTTTCACTTAAATAGCCAATTTAAAAATAACCACGTGGGAGAGCCATCACCAATCAACCTCTCGCTTTCAAATAGGTCTTCCAGATAAGAACTGCTTTCATTGGCTTAGAAAGTTCCCGCTAAAAAAACGTTACGATCGGCCATTGCAGTTGAGTTTCGTGAGCAAAATTGCTCCCCCCTCCCATTTTAAGAGAATTTAAATAAAACGAGAAGTCACTCGGCGAAATTAAAGTAAAATAAACTTACGGAATAAAAATTGTAACAGACACAATAGGTTCAATTGAAGCAATGACAATATTCTTACCGCAAGAGAACAAGAATGATTAAGTTTCAAAGACTTGTGCGAGAAAAACGAGCTAGATAAATTACACTCATTACCGAGAGTAAACACACAGATTCACATGATATAAATAACTCTAATCGTTTACACCGCGGAACTCTAAAAAGATCTAAGGTTTCAGTTTCGCCGCAAAGACATTTATAATCTTTTTCCACTCCAATTTTATATAAGAAGAGTTTAAAGGGAGCATGACCTGATCGAAGTCTTACTCCCCTAATATTCCAATGAGTTATCTTTTGTAGGAACATAATCTGGGACAAATGAAGGAGTGGGAGAGCTATCCCACCAGCTTAAGTCCTGTATTTGACTTACAGCATTTAATATATTAAGTTGGCCTAGGGTTATGGGAAGATCGTTTAACAATGTGTCGGTAACCATTTTTGCCATATTGTGTTTTTGATTACTACCATTATGTATTAGAATCTTTATTGTGGACAAAAACAACCTTAGTATATGGATCAGGTTGGTAGATGTTTCTGATGTTTCGTGATCTGGTACATGCGAAGCCTTTCTTTGAGAAACAGGGATATAGTCTCTTCTTTGTAGGATGCTGATGTTAGAGGCTTCGCTTTCATTAGTTTTCCTACTCTTTTTTGGACGTATGCTTTGGTATATATTATGAGAACTCTCTATATTGTTCTGATTCTCTGTGGGATTAGCCAACTTAGTAGATAATGTATTGTTGTTTGTTGATACATTAGAAAATACTTGAGCATAAGAAGTGTTTTGTCTTTTTTTTGAGATTTCTTCATTTACTAACATGTTTTTGGCCGCAGTCCTAGAAATGTACATGGTTCTCATCTTTTCCGTAATCTTAAGCTCTTCTAAGTATTTATTACATCCTCTATAATAGGAGGAATGAGCTGCCCCACAATTTGCACACTTCGCAGTGGTCGCTTGGCAATATTCTCTTAAATGATCGCAGGACAAACATCGCGAGCATGTCATCGACTGTGTGCATTTGCTACCGTGATGGTTTAGAGAGTGGCAATTCCCGCACTGTAAGGGTTGTGGAATGTATGATTCCACCGATAAATTTGATGTCCTAGTTTAAATTCAGTAGGTAGCTTATATGTTTTAAAGTAGAGAATAACTTTACAGAATCTGGCATCTTTATAAGGAACAGGAATTTTCCTAACTTTGGTGAGATGTGAGTGATTTCGAGGAGTGCCGATAATCACATCCTCCGTCAGCGTCAACACCAGTTATAATTCCTGTCGAGGAGCATAGAAATATAGGCAGCTCATACGTCAACTTGAAGGGGCTCTAAGAACCTGCATAGAGGCTTTGAATTTCACTAGGAATTTTCCATTTGAAAAAAAGGTAACATAGTTTATATCGCCAACTAATGAGGACATAATCTTTATTAGCTGAGGTGGGGTTATCTCCCTGGAGGGGCACTGAGAGTTCGCTGTGTCTTTGTTCTGGTGTTCAACAGATTCACTTTCGGGGAGATTAACCGATACAAGTAGCCATGGTTTGGCTAAAGTTGTTAAATCAGCTTCCGTTATCTTTTTAATATTTTGAGATGTGGGTTCAGCAAAAGAGGTTGACGGTTTTTCCATTAATTTAGATACGCTATCGCTCTTTCCTTTAATTAGGGGCGGACGATTTATGTTTATGTCAGTTTCTATATCCATATTTTCTTTATTTATAAGTTGTTCTGACCACTCTTTCAAGTTATCTGACGAATTTTTAATGCTTGATTTAGATTTGAGCGGATTGTTAGAAATTTTATGAGAGTTAAGGCTTTCATTATTATTTTTCTTTTTCCTCTTACTACTTTTCCTTTTTCTATTTTTGGTAACGTTTGTGTCTGTGTCTTGTGCAATAAGAGCGTTATTAAAAAATCATTTTGTCGCTGTTCTGGAATTTTTCTCTTTGGAGATAGAGTTTCGTAATTAACCGAACATGAAGAGAGATCATAAATGTCTTCATATTCACTATCGTGTATCGACTGAACTTCTATATCCATGGCATTCAGCCCCACTCGGGGCGGAAGCCTGTCCAATACGGTTTCAATATTCACAGAATATTGATTAAAAAATCGTCAAATCTAATGTTAATATCGCACATGAAAAAAGGTTGTTGCGCAGAGAGGCTACTCGGTATGTTTACACTTAGAATTGTGGGTAAAGGAAAAGGCGTTGCCTTGCTTTCGAGTTTCGATCTACTCCAGCAAAGAACTGGGAAATCACAATTTGGTTTTGTGCTTGGTGAAACGAAATCTTTTTTTCGTTCCCGCTCATGGTTAATTATTTATTATACAGGGTAATTCAGAAAGGTAGGTGAAGAATGAAATACCATGTACAGTTTCTAGCAGGGAACTATTTTTCCTATAAACATGGGTCCGGAAATGCATCCTTACAGAGATAATGCAACTTGTACGAGGAAGGAATGGATGTGCGTTATCCGAACGGCAATGGTAGGGTCTAGTAGGGTCCATGTAAGTTAGATTCTAAACATGTAAATTGTTAATGTTCTCTCCTTTAAAAGAGAGGAAATGAAACATGTAACTCCATTGTCGTACAATGGATCGCTTGACTAATGCGGAGCTGGCAACATGCATCTCGTCTATGGCGAAGCACAGGGCAATGCTACTGAAGTGGAAAGGATTTACCCACAGCGTTTTCCAGACTGTGATTTACCAACAGGAATTTGCGAGAATCTCGTCCGCAGACTAAATACCTGCATCAAGGCTCAGGGTCAGTATTTTGAACACCTACTGTAATGTCATTCCTACCTCGTACCAGTTGCATTATCTCTGTGAGGATGCATTTCCGGACCCATGTTTATAGGAAAAATTTTGTTCCCCGCTACAAACTGTACATGATATTTCATTCTTGATTTCTGAATCACCATGTATAATATAATTTCTTAATTTGTTTTAATGCTTCGAAAAGTGACTTGGAGCTGGAGGAGTGAGCTTCGAAGCAGCAAAAACACAATGGCTGCTAATGGGAGCAGCAGGGGAACAGAAGACTAGTGACATCATTAACGGGTTAACTCTGATTAGTTCCGTTATTTTCTTATCGATCGTAAGTTTGATAGACTTACACCTCTCGTTAAGCATTTATCGATATCGGACAGCCTAATGTAACAGAAAATAGCATGGCTCAAACAGCCCATTATCTGCTGTTCAAGCGAATGATATCGAAATACGATATTTTAGAAAATATACTCATACCCATCACTACTAGCTACCTTCAAGAGGTATTTTCTGAGATACTGTCAACTCCGCTTATAAGAGCCCAGTCGGGGAAATTGAAAAAGGGCTCTTATAAGCGGAATCGCAAAAGACAAGACAGTTATTTTGGGAAAAGTGGCTCTTATAAGCACTTAGCTCTTTTATGCAGAGCTCAAAGAATATCTCAACTGGTCACATGATTACTTGTGAAATTCAGTGACTTTGTCTAAAAAGAAAGAGCCACGAGCCCATAATATTAGTTGCTGGATGCATGTCTCACCTATTTAAGGTCAACCAGATCCTTACAATTTTAGAAAAGTTTTTTCAGTAAATTTATTAAAACCTTTATAAAATTTATAGAAATTTTTGAAATAGATAAGATAAACTATGCTTAGATAAAGATAAAAGATGACATAATTGAAAGTTGATCTAGATATGATAAAAGATAAAAACTTTTCATCTAAGATAATTATCTAGATAAATTTATCTAGATAGGTCCCAACACTGTGCCTGACCTACTCCAACAATTCCCGTTGTTTCACTTCCGCGATGTAGGTGTTTGCCGTAGGTCGGCCTCGTGCCGTTGCCTGCGTGGAGTGCGATGCTACAGTTGTGATGGAGCACCAAATGCTTTCAGCCATAGCTCAGGTTTGTTTGTTTGTTTGCTTTTTTATCAAATGTTCTAACCTAACGTAATGCTTCTCTTGAGAATTCTTATGAAAAAAATTCCCTGATTCCATACACATTTACAGGGATTATGCTCATAATAACTGTATTATTTTGATGTTCTGTTGTCCTGAAACAAGTACCACTCAAAAAACATCTTGCACAACTCATTGCCTTGTTGTCACAAGCCTTCCAAATCACTTGAAACGTCTCCATTCTAGTTTTGCAGAATGTGATGCTAGGGACTGCTCATAAACCACATAGTCAATTGAGGAGTAGGGGGGGGGGGGTCAAGTAATGACCATGTGGTCAAATTAATTTTAAAATACAAAATTCTGCATGTTCTAATTTCTCTGACCATATAATTTTTCCTGCAGGGAGGGAAGTTCACCTAATCTAACCTAAGGGGCCATCCATAAATTACGTCACACGTTAAGGGGAGGGAGGGGGTCAACAAAGTGTGACATCGTGTGGGCAAGGGGGGGGGGGGGCAAGTCATAAGCTACGTGACGTCACATGTATAAATCTAAAGTATTAAAACTCTAAATTTCAACTCTAACAAAAAACTTTAAAATATTACCAACTCTATCAATATCATAATAAGAGGGTGAATCAGAAAGTAATTTACACTCTGAAACAGTAAACATCCACCATTTATTTCACTTTTATACATAAATCACCCAACAATTGTAAACACTTGTCTGAACGTCAAATTAACTTTACCATGCCGCTGGGTTAAAAATCCTCTCCAGTGTTTCTCAAACATGTAAGCACATTCCCATAAGAAACGCTAAGCGTTCTGGCGATTTCTTTAATTCTGATTCGTCGATTGTCCAGAATCATCTCATTGACGTGGGCAATGTGCTCAGGAGTGTTGGATGTGGATGGTCTTGCTGCGCGGTATTCGTCCATCAAATCTGAGCGCCCATTTTCGAACTGCTGGCACCACTTCACAATTGCAGGACGAGAAATCACATTATCCCCATAGACACTGGAAATTTCCTTATGGATATCAGTGCAATTTAAGCCTTTCGCCCACAAAAAGCGGATTTTTCCGCGAATCTCTAACTTGGAGTGTACAAACAGTTGCTGCGCAATGACAACAATACTCTTACGTACGCAGTAAACGCGTGAACACATTGCAATTATAGGCATACAGGCAACATCCTTAAAAACGGCGAATGATGTCAGTGCTCTTCCATCACAGATGATGCTGAGTGTATCTTACTTTTTGATTCATCCTCGTATTATAAGCGTTAAATTTGTTTGTATCACTTTTTAGCACGTAGCAGCCGCGCGAGTTCAAGCTGGCTTTACTTTTAGGTCAGCGAGTCTGGCTTTACGTTTTGGACGTGCAAGGGAAGTTCTTTGTTTGATAAACGATGACGATGATGTGTTTGGATGAAGAAGATGTTGACATCTAATGTTCCTAACATTATCCAAATCTAGAACGAAGAAACTGCTATGTCAGTTATAAATAATATAAAGGAACGGGTTCAAAGTCCATGTATACAAGGTGATTGGGGGTGGCCGTGGCCTGGTTGTCTCGTCGGTTGGCTTGCCAATCGATGGAGTTCAGCAACTTCAGGCGCGGTCAGCTGCTGGCTGGGTGACGGCCAGGGCTTGAGGGCCACTGCTGGCGGGACAGCTATTTGGGGCACGGCTGTTGGAGGACTTTAGTCTGACCCATTTGCCAAGTGACCATAGCTGGTTTTCCAGCAGTTGGTACAGCCACTGGTTTGTTTGTCCACCAGCGGCTCTTCCATCATGAAACCCCCCGTGCTTCGGAGGGCACGTTAAGCCGTCGGTCCCGGCTGCTACTGTCATCTCGTAGCAGTCGATATTTACTGGGATGGCGCAAAACTCCCTCGTAGGAGTAGGTGCGGTAGATACTAGATACAAGGTGATTAAATTTTGATCGTTCATTTGATTGGTTATGTTTTGCAAATTTTCTAAAATGTTTGATTTATTGTTGATTTTAAGAAAAAAGATTTTAAATAAAAATATACAAATAATTTTGGAAGTGCTGTTTTAATTTAATAATTTAAAATTGCAAATATGTGACGTCACACCAGGGGAGGGGGGTCATACAAATGTGACCATCTGTGACAAGGATGGGGAGGGGGTCCAAAAATCATGAAACTCATGTGATGTAATTTATGGATGGCCCCTAATCACTGATGACCATAGAGGAGGGGAGGAGGGGGTATAAGAGGTGAAAAAAAATGCACGTGGTCCCTTAATCGTCTGCTGAAATCGTGCTCAAGTCACATAACAGCGTGTAACATAGCTCTCAATATTCACAGACCAATGCCAAATTGGCATACTAACTAATGAAAATTACTAAATAAAAATAAAAAATAAATAATTATTGACAAAATAATTGATAAATAATAAATAAAGTAAAAATAAAAATAAAATAAAAAGCTGACGTTTCGGATAGAGACTATCCTTTATCAAAGCAAAAAAGGATAATTCTCTAAAGGCAATTAGAATATTAGAGAATTATCCTGAAGTTATGAAAAGAGTTGACAATCGACAATCGAACAGTGAAGTGTACATTTCTTCAGATGGGACAAAAGCAGAGCTTTCTCAAAGCTCATCGAACCAGAATACATTCCAAATGAAATGAACTGAGGTAGTCAAGAAACCTAACCAACCCAAGCGGTCTTCCATATTATACAAAAAAGAAAATAAGATTGACGAAAAGAGTACTAAAGGACGACTTTATATGTAGTTGGCATAGGAAAGAGTAAGACGGTATTGGCTGAAAAGCTAGAAGAGTACCAATGGGAGGACAGGAGATGAATTTGAAGACGTGTTGGGATAGGACAGGAAGGAGGACAAATAGGAGGTAATAAGAGGGCGGCGAGAAAAATGCAATAGGATAACACATACAAAATTAAAATTATAAAAAAGTTTAGGAATGATAAGGTGTCTAGCAAAATGATTTCGTAAAATTCCCTGAATTTTTCTTGATTTTTCCTGATCATAAAAGCCAAAAAAAAGTGGGCTATCCCGATAGAATATTATTGACGTTGTTCAAACTTTTCAGATTTTATGATTCCCTGACTGTTCCAGATTACAAAATTTTTTGACAATTCCCGGTTGCTAGTCACCCGGTAAAATAATACCGCATAAAAAAGGTCACTCAAATAAAAGAGTACAGATAGCCTACGAAAAAAAGAGAGTACAGGGACGGACACAAAATGAACATAGAAGTAGAAAAATATGAAAGAACATAAGAACATTAAAAAAGAATAAATAACTGAGAAAAGATAATGAAAAAAAAAAGAAAAGGGCCCAGAGAGCCTACGACAAATTAGGGAATAGCTGAAGTTGAAGAGGAATATGGGAAAGGTAATATGAGGGAATGGTGCCTTTGCTAAGGTTAATGCCATTAGGGGTGAGGGAATTAAATTTCCAAATAAGAAAAGACTCGAATTGCTTTCTTTCTTTTTTGTTACGGAAGTTACTACGAAGAATATAGAAGCTGATGGCCTGTAAAGAATAGCCAGGGGGATTAAAGTGTTTAGCGACTGGGGTGTGAGCATTGCTAAGGATGTCGAACTTATGTCCGGCGAATCTGGAGCATATGGTATTGTCTGTCTCTCCAACCTACTGTTTCTGGCATACTTTGCAATGTAAGAGGTAAATTAAGTTGTGAGAAGTGCAGGTCAGGTTCTGGTTAATCTTGAAAGTAAAGGAGGAAATGCACTGCTGGAAATGGAGGTAGCAGGGTTAAGAAAATGGCAAAAGCCACAACACTTTGCATTGCAAGGAGAACATCCCTTAGTGGAAGTGCATGGTTTGGTAATAGCAGCATGGACCAGAATATGTTTAAAATTAAATGTCCGTTTAAAAGAAACTTTTGGTGGTTCTGGTAGAATGGAGTGGAGAAGAGGACAGTTGTCAATAATATGTTGATGTTTCCTTAAGACATTTTTAATACTATTGAGGGTTGAATGATAAGGAAGAACTAATGTAGATGTTGTCATGGCTGGATTGTTGTTAGAACAGGAATTATGATGTTTATAGATAGAAGCACGTATGACAGATTTGGGGTAGCCTCTTGCTTTTAGGGAGTGTGTAAGGGCGTTAGCATGGAAGTCCTTGTCAGACTGATTAGTGAATATTCTATGGATGCGAGTTAACTGACCTAAAGGGATGTAACAAAAAAAAAAAAAAAAGAAAGCAATTCGAGTCTTTTCTTATTTGGAAATTTA
>JAHWFO010044193.1:685337-756482 GCA_023313115.1 Rhysida immarginata | reverse complement strand
CTTTGTCTTTATTTATCATATCCACATTTTCTTCCCATTTGTATATTTATTTCTGGTTTCCCCAGGAGTTTATACTTTTATCATATATGGCTACTCAGGCTCCATTTAGTAACGACTTAAATCGTTTTTTTAGGTTAAGCTACCGTATTAGATCTATTAAGGCTGATATTTGTTTTCTGAACTGTTGTAAGGCAGAGAAAGTGTTCCCCAAATTTATAGACTGTATTTCTTTTAAGAATCATACAGACCCCATCTAAACTCCATCCTCCCAATGGTTAAAACAAAGAGATTGAATATGGAATTAGGATATCTTAACTATAAATTAACCATAGTGCAAACCCAAGCCCTTTCATTACATCTCCAACTTAGTAATGCCCTCAAAAAGAAAAAGTGGGCCAGATTCCTGAGAAACGTTTTTTTTTAGTGAATAAGCATAAAATTGAGATTAAGACTAAAAACTTATCCGATAAACTTGATACCATTCGGAAAGTCCAAAAAGCCCCCTCTTCTAGTAAAGACCAGACTATACGCAGAGACAATGTGATAAACCATTCTAATATCCTTTTCAGTAAAGATGAATTAGATTTTTTAGGGAAAGGGCTAAAATTCTCATTCAATAATAAAGCGAACGATCTATATAATCTAATAGGGAATATTGAGGGAGGAATCAAGTTTTTACCCGAACCTAAGAAAAGGGCTATTCATGAACAGTGCTGCAAAACTATCGCTAAAAAATGTCCAGGACTACATCCCTTCTGATGTTGAACGTCGCTCCTCCAAAATTGTTAAGTCCCTTAAATCAAAAGATTGTTTTTTCTTGAAGAGCGATAAAGGTAACAGTACCGTTATTTTAAACAAACAGGATTATTTTAATAGGGTTGACCAAATCATTAAAGATGGACCTTTCGAATTAGTGAAAAAAGACCCTCTTCCCAGACTCAAAAGGGAGGTTAAAGATATTATTAAAAAGATATTATTATTATGGAGAAATTTCAATTATTGTGATTTAATAAAAATATTTTGACTGTGGTTCCTTATTGCTTTTTGTTTGTTTTATGTGTATCCTATTGCTTTCTGTGTATTTTATTGCTTCTTGTGTATTTGTTTGTTGCTTGCTTATGTAATAAAATTTGATGTTGTTCAAACTTAACTTTTTGATTGCTTAGGAATGATAAACTAAACTTAAGTTAGGCTTAAAAACTTCCAAGATACTCAAATTAGGCTTTCAATTCTAGAAAAAGGCCCAAAATCAGGCTTGGGAACTTGTGCAAAAGAGACCCATGCATGGCTAGCCTTGTCTGGGTACTGAGTGTAGCCCCTTGGTGATGGAGTTTCCAATTTGGCAAAAACTGGTAGTGGCTTAGCCACCATGGACCAAAGTAGGGATTATATGCATATATGGACCTCATAACAACACACTGAGGTCTGGCCTTGTTTCACTTAATCACTCGATAAGCTGCAATGGGTTATGTTTAAACTGATTTTTCTAGTCATCCCATGAAGATCCCAGAATAAAGTTTCTTGTAGAAAAAAGTCTGCTCTTTTCAATGAAATTATTCAAAATAAAATTGGAGATGACGCATTTAGACATATTTTGCTTCAAAAGTTAGCTAAATTTGTGCATAAAATTTTTGGAGTCCACTTTCTTTAACAATATCTCAGAAACTGTATGATCAAGACAGCTATCATTTGACTTTCTTAACTAATGACTTTCAAAGTTTGGTTAACATTTGCTGCAACAGGTTTTTTTTAGTGACTTTGGTAGCAAATTCCAAGAAATTGAATGAATTTTCGCCACTGATAATATTATTTTTGAATTCTGTAGGAAAAACTGACTTGGTAACCTAATTTTCAAACTACAAACCATCTTTAATGTAAAACAGTGAACCATCAAACTTGGCCAAATATTCATTAATTACAAAATGTTACAAAATGGCTGTCTATAAGGGAGGCTCTAGTGCATCAACAATGAGGTCTATGAAGCTGAAATTTTGTCTACCCTTCGTTCAAACCTTTATCAACATTATGTTAAAATTTAAAGAAAATTGGAGATGGTCAAGCGGGAACCATTTGGTAGTTTGACATGGAATGACCCACATATATATATGGAGATATAAAGATCTCTTTTAAAAAAATAGAATTTTTTTTGTAAGATTTTTGTTTATAACATGCAGGGTTTTCAACCCAATGCTATGTCATTTTCAGGAAACTTGACAAACTATATAGTAGAGACAACACCCTGCAATCAGAATATTAAAATATTAATATTTGATGAAATATGAGCATTTTTACTAAATGTTTATCTGCGCATTCACAAGCATTATGAAAATGTTTTTTGCATAATTTATTAGCCAAATGTATAGCGCTACTTTTATAAAAAGCTCAAGCAAATATCGTGAAAATTCAGAAAGATATCGCCAATAGAATGAGTTGAATTTCAGTTGCTCTCAAAATTAAACAAAACGATAAGGGGCTTTCTCCAAATTTTTATTTTTGGATCGGACACCAGTATCAACTTCTTCTCCTTAAGCTGACATGAACTCAATATCAATATACCTTCATATCAAATTAAGGAGAAGTTGATACTGGTGTCCGGTCCAAAAATAAAAATTTGGAGAAAGCTTCTTATCATTTTATTTATTTTTCAGAGCAAATGAAATTCAACTCATTCTATCAGCGATATCTTTCTGGAATTTCACGATATTTGCTTGAGGTTTTTATGAAATTAGCTGTTTACATTTGTCTAAAAAAGTATGCAAAATCATTTTGGTAATGCTTGCACATGTGCAGTTAAACTTTATTTAGTAAAAAATGCTCATATTTCATCAAATATTTAATATTTTAATATTCTATTGCAGGGTGTTGTCTCTACTATAGTTTGTCAAGTTTCTTGAAAATGATATTGCATTGGGTTCAAAACCCTGCATGTTATAAACAAAAACACTTACAAAAAATTCTATTTTAAGAAACATTTATATCTGCATGAACATAGGTGCTATTCTCATACAAATGAACACAGGTATGTGAAAGAAGCCCCCTGATCATGTGCTACAATGCATTTCAAACATTATTTTTTCCAGTGTGATCCCAAACATTATTTTTTTTTGTTCAATTTGTTACTGGTCCCCTATTTGCCTTTGGGACAAAGCTTTCGCTGAAATATATGAGGTATAACATGCTCATTACATCCCTGAAATTTCAGGATAATTCCTCAAATATTTTTCTATATTATTCTGTCCACCCCCTGTATATAAACCAAATTCTTTAATGAAAGTATAATATGCCAGATAACATACAGACTGAAGTTAAATGATTAAAAAATAAATAAAAATACCTTTTCTGGAGGTAAAAGATGTGAAAATGCTGACCACAGGAATAACGTATACAAAATAAACGCAGATCCAAGATGGGCAGCTAATCTATATTGACTCACTCGAGGTTCATGGGAAGCATGAGGCTTTTCTTCTAGCCCACTTTTAACCATGTACCAGCCCAATAAACCCTTTAAAAAAGGTAAACTTTTAAACATTGCTGAAAATTAATTTTATCATTCTAAGTTTAAAGAAAAGTCGATATTACTTGAAATAAAAGTAATGATCCAAAGGCTAAAGTCCTGATCTTCATCCCTTTATTAAACCATCCTCGATACCAGAAATAAGTAGCTGGAAAAGCAAAAACTGCTGCAATCGCCCGTCCCCACATGCGATGAATGTATTCCATATACCAAATCCACTTGAATTCTTCTAAAGTCATAGATCGATTTCGACTAAATAACATAAAAATTTTCCAAATGATTACTGTTAAGTCACTGAATTTGTATTAACAGAATGTTTAATTAATTACATTTTAAACTCAGGAAACTGTTGATATTTTTCAAATTCTCTTTCCCAGTCAAGTTGTGATAATGGAGGCATTTCCTTGAAAAGATGCCAGTCAACCATTGATAAACCTGACCTTGTTAACCTGCAACATAGAATGTATTAGTGTACATGGGCAACATTAACTTTAATAAATAATATTGTGTGAGTGCAGAATATTAGACTAATTATATCACTTGTAACCCCCTGAAATGGAGCGTTCAGTTCGTGTCCTCTTATTGTCCTCCTAATCTTAGCTAACTAATTATTTGGAACAATTATATAATAATTGTGGGTTTATTCATCTGCTGTACATTATTATGAAAAAAATGAAAAAAAAAAAACAATAAACATAAATAAAAGGGAACTAAAAGGAGAAGAATGACGAGATCTTTCATCCTGGCCTCAGGTCAGGTAATCTGGCTTGGATTTAAGGGCCCTCCTTTCTCTGGATATTTGGTGGTGTTATTTGTCAGGCAAGAGTTACAGCTTTAGCGGGGGAGGATGAATGACCTAAGTTGTGTGGAACGGAGTCAGGAAGTAAAAATGTGAACAAAACGAAAATAATAGAACTTAAAATCAGCATAAATATTCAGATGAATGTAGATCTATTTATAGAATTAATTGCCAATTTGGGTGGATTTGATAAGAGCAAGTTGCTAAATTGTTATCTTTTTTTATGTAAATTGATTTTTTGATCACTCTTTTTATATAATTTTGCTCCCTCTTTAATATGGCTACCTGGTTTCATGTCACTGGGTGATCATTTGTGTAAGCATGGAGAGCTATGGGATTCTTGATATTTTTTATTCTGCATGCTTTGCTATGTTCTTGTATACGTATTTCTAGTTATCTTTTTGTCTGACTGGTGTATGATTTGTTGCACTGTGAGCATGGTATATATTGTAAATAAGTTCAGAGTTTTATTCTGGGACTGGAGGTGACATGTTTAATTTGACTAGGTAGTCGAAAAGAGAGTTTGGGTTGCAAAATGCTGGTTTTACTTCAGTATCATTAAAAAAATTTTTAATATCACTGTATAATTTATAGTGGTATTGAAAAGAGAATTTAATTTTTTTCTTTTTCTTTATACGTTTGATAATTATTTGGAACTTCACTTTCAGAGGTTTTTATGTTTGAGACACAAGTTATTTAAAATAAAACTATTTTGTGGCCTGTTTTATGGACTGGCAGAGAACCATAAGTTATTTGACTTTGAGGAAAGAAAATATATGTTGTCCTTACCTTTGGAAGCATGAAAAAGGGATATTAAAGATTAAGAAACTTTGATTGTATTCATTAGTTTAAGAAGTTAAAAGAAGTTTTCTTTGGATACAAAATAATAAGTTGACTCCGTATTGTTGTCAAGTGTTGCTGCTAGTGTTGTGGACAATATGATAACAGCAAGAGACTTTTTTTTTTGTTTTTGTCTGAGAAATGGAAGAAGTAGAATAAACCTGGTATTTCATTTTTGGATTGGCTAGCAATGAGAGCATTCCTGTGTTGTTATTGGAGAATGGAAGTAGCAAACATAACGTGTTCGATTGAAAATGGTAGTGTCGACTCTAAGCATCACTAGATGATACTGTGCACGCCTACACGCGTGGGAGGGGCTTGTATTACAAGATTGAGCAAGGGATGAGTCTCCATGCGGTGGGGTATGGGTTGTTGGACTCGCTGGAAAGTTTGAACTCAAAGCAAGGAAGCGATATCGTGGTTGAATACGAGAACAGGATATTTATTATAATAACTCTTTAAAATACACATATATAAGAACAAGAAATATGTAAAAAAAAAAAAAAAAAAATGTACCCAAAGAATATCAGAACAGCTGAAAAATACACAAAAGACCCAAGGGACCCTGGGGTAATTACACTAGTATCCTCGATTCTTCCCTTACTCCAACTACCCCTGTTGGGTGCATATATCTACTCAACTCTTATTATAATAATCTTAATTTACAAACAACTTCCCGTTCTCATTAAGAAATGCCTGAGCACGGGAAGCAAGAGCTTCTGCTAGCTGCAAGTACTGGTGGTAACTGACATCACCAGCCTGCACGGTTATTCATCTACACCCAACATCATATAACATGGGAGCTCGCTTTGTGTGATGTTACAATAGACGGACACGAATGGCTGGGAAAACGTTGTACCCTCCTTTTACAGTTTCCAACCCTGGCTGCAACAACAGTTAGCAGTCATGCAGGGGTGGAACGGGGAGAAAGGCTGTAACCCCTTGAGCAATAGGCGTCCCATGCCAACAACGCACAGCAACACCACTCACGCCTCTACCATCTCACAACAGTGCTCATTTTCGAGACACCATAATAGGCTGGCTGATGTGCCCTTCTCGCCACGTACAGCATGCACAGCCTCACATTAAGCACAGGCATATGCCAATGATCAATGGAAACACTTTAACTAGCATCAACATAGCAATACACTCATCAGAGTGATAGTACAGCTACGTGAGTACAGTCTGTACCGTGAGCTACAGTAACTTATGTTCCGGATGAGTTCCCATAAGTTAAGGTTTTGATGGTGGGTAATGACTAGGGGTTTTTGCCTTCTGTAGAGCTACTTTTATTGACTAGCTTAAAATTTTCGTGTTTAACTGTGTTCTTATTTCTTAAGAAGCTGTAATAGGTGGTAACTTTTCTGTACCAATACCGAGAGAGTTCTTTAATCCACCAGTGTTTGGCTTTCTTCTTGTTCGGTTTTTTGACTACCATAAAACCTTGAATAAAGGTGGGGTATTCAAATACATGCAGGTCTCAAATAAAAGCTGGGTGGAGTGTTAAAAATAGATTAAACGCCAGGTCTTTTTCAGGTCAGTGATATAAATTCCGGCATCAGATTTATTAAATAAAGCTTTCAGTTTATTAAACGTCTTTTCTTGTGTATGTCTTCTCATTGGCTGCTTCATTTAACCCACTCTACCAGGAAAACCGGGAAAAATCAGGGAATTTTACAAAATATCAGAGAATTTTACAAAATCAGCAAAAGAAAATGCGAAATTGGAACGAAAAATTTGAAAAATGTCAATAATATTCTATCAAAATAGATTTTTTTTTTGGTGCAGGTGGTCAGGGAAAATTACGTGATAAACCGGGGAATTTTACGAAATCGTTTTGCTAGACACTCTGTTATTGGAAATAGCCCTTAACGCCAGGTCTTGATTAATCGCCTGGGGGAGGGAGGGAGGGGGGGGGGGTCTGGACCATTGAGACAAATAGATGCCCGGGCCTGCATTCAAGGTTTTACAGTAAATGCATACCTGCCATTGGTAATAATCTTCCTTAGTTTTTCGAATATTTCACTGGGTTTCTGTAACATTTTATACTTATTCCAATCAAATTTACTTAACATAGTCTTATATAAAGGTATGTTCATATTTGTAAATGAAGGCTTCATTACTAACTTTGGTGTCATTTATTTTAGTAGACACTTATAGAATATACAGTCGAAGATGATACATTTATGATCACATCTAGGTATGGTCATCATGGTCAAGTTGTTCCATGATAGGTCCCGAGAGATGTAGACGTGAACAATAATCGTGGCAGTTTTCAAGGTGACTCGAATAGGGACCCTTATTATTTGCTGTAGCCTGAGTTCCTCCATGGTGGAGCACAGAAGTTTCAAGTCAGAGGATGGTATAAGATCATCACTGTTAAAATCATCTAAGATGATGTCATTTTTTGAGGCCCTTGTTCCATTATTAAATCGGAGCAAACGTCCATGGGGATGCATAATGGATAATAAATGACGGTTACCCTTACCTCTATTTTTTGTATGTTACATAAAAGCGACAAGTACTCTAGACCTTGCACACTCTTCTTTACTTCATGGTAGTTGGAATATCGTCTGTAACATAAAGGGCTACCCCATCACTGCAAGTAGTTATATCGGACCTATGAATGGTACAACCTTTAACCAATACAATTTTATCTTCAATTTCAGATGTTAAGCATGTTTCGGTTAGGGCTATGATGTGAGAGCTTTATCATCAGTTTTATTTGATGAGCACTGACATATAGAAATCTCAATGTTTTGACATTGCAGGCATATTTGTTTTTATTTTTACAAGGGCATGCTAGGCCTCCTTCAGATCATGCTGTGTCCAATAGTATGAAGTGATGTGAAAATTAGGGCCATGAAATGGACTAAAGGATATCTCATATGGCCACGAGTAGGACTGTAAGCTGTCTTAAAATTCGATGCTTTGATTCTAATAAATATGTATTGGGAGGAGGTTCCTGAAATGTGTTATCCATCGTCCGCATTCTAACACGAGAATACCATAGTCGCTTAATAAACTACCTAATGTGGACACATTTAGGGACTCAGAAATGTCACCAAGTCTAAGGCAGTGAAATAACTTATCACATGGTTTTTTGTTTTTTATTTATTTAAGTACTCGTTTGCCTAGCCCTCGTAGTATATTATTTTTTGTACTTTACTGTTGATGGTTTATCTCCATCGGAGCACTGTGGTGTGTGTTCTTGTTTGTCCCAGTGTCATTGATCATTGATTTTTGCCTCTTTGACTGCTATTGCAGTGATGCCGCTAGGCAAAATCAGCGTAGCGCAGCGCCATGCTGCCCCTTGCCCCGCTGCCCCTCGATCCCGCCATGCTGCCCCTTGGCGCTGCACAAACACAAGAAACTGAAACCAATAAATGCCAAGAATGTGCGGCTTAAGTATTCATTGGAGCTTATCATTGTGGCGTAAGTGATTTAAAGCCTAAATTTTTTAATTAAACTGCTACGTACATTCATTTAAAATATTAACTAACTGCATCAGTTTAGTTGGTAGCCGTGACGAGCTGTTTATCGTGTTACTCCTTGTGCTTTTTTTTTATATCCTGCGCGCAGACAAGTCCAGCGTGTTTTCGTGTGTGGTGGTTTCCTGTGGTCAAAGTATTCCTCAATAAGCTTTCATGTTAAATTATCATTAATAAAATGTTGAGGGATAATACAGATCAACTGTATAAGGTATAAAGTTTAAACATCTTAATGCAATCATTATCCGCAGTTTTAACCTGCAAAAATAGTGCATAAATTGTTGAAAAATATACTTTAAAAACTGTTGAGGACTATACCACCAGATGATATCTTTTCGTGGCATCACAAAGTAAAGAAGGGATTAGCCTAGAAGAAATTAGAAAGCCTTAACGTGCTCTAATCGCATACAGATTCCGAAGTTCGCATTATGCCTTAAAAATATAAATGTAGGTCATGTACTTTTATTAATTATAAAGCAAGAATTTAGCTGCATTCAGTGCCCCTTTCAGACATTCAGTGCCCCATTGACTTCGAGCGTGCCATGCTGCCCTTTGTTTCTGTAGCCATCACTGTATTGTGTTTATATAGCAATTGCCTGCTTTTCTCAACAGATGGTGCAGGAAAATGTAGACCTACTAGAGAATGCCATTCTTATCAGCCATCGTATCAGTGCCATGAGTTTTAAATATATGGGCCAGAAAATTTACATATGGTTACGGGCAGCCAGCAACGACTTCTTGCTGAAGGAGAGTGGACCTGATGACCAGTCCCGTAGATGTAGATGCCATCCTGGAGGAAATTGGAGCCTTGCGGCCAAGATGGTTGGAACTTGGATACTGTCTTAGGCCTTGTGCAGTACAGGCACTGGCCTACAGAGCCCTTCTTTCAACGCCGATGACAATGGATTGTCGATGATGGCAGGCATGAAGCGCACACCGTCTCTGCCATCCTTTGCTTCTTCGTTTCTCCATTCCGTGTGGATGGACACATTCCTCAAGAGAGATAGGGCAGCTGAGTCTAGTGGCGTTAGAGACAACTGCCTGCTTGGGATGGACTTGAATTCAGCTATGCGTGCGTGCGTGTGTCTGTGTGAGAGACTGTAGTGGAGCGGTGGCCCATCGTTCATCAGCAGAAAGATTGCGTTGAATTGTGTTGAACTCTCATTTCATTTCAACTGAATTTCAATAATATTGAAAGCCAGTTTGTAAAATTTAAATTAAGAACTTTAGTTAATGAATCTGAACAGTTTTGTATTAGAGAAGACACAACGCAATGTTTTATTTAAGGAGAAAAATCATGAATCTTAGCTAGTAAAATTTAATGCTGTTAAAAGCTATGTTTAAACAGTTTTCTAGAATTAAAAGTTTAATTATTTCACAAATTGTGAAATCTCACCAGTTGAGGAATGAGATCTTGGTCAATCAAATAAAGCCCTTAATTTAGCAGAGAATAAGACAGGGTAAGTAATATGGGATTAATTTAATTAGAAAAAGGTACCAAGTGAATTGGACTATGGGCCTATGGATTACTAAATACACTACCCTATCAAAAGTCATGGGACAACCCTGATTTGCATGAAAATGGGACATTCGTTTGCAATTTCACTGTTGGCATTCTTCCCAGTACTACATAACAGAGTATGCTACTATGAGATGATGCTTACGTGAATGCTGTAAGAATGTCTCAAAGAAAAGAGCTTTCAGATTTCCAAAGAGGTACAATTGTTGGGTGCCATCTCGCAGGCAAAACTGTTAGAGAGATGTCAACTCTCCTAAACATCCCGAAATCGACCGTTCACGTCATCCGGGCATGGAAAGAGAAAGGCACCACAAGTGTTCTGCCTAGGACTGGAAGACCCAAGATAATGTCGGCCAGAGACCAAAGGGCTCTTTGTAAAGTGGTCACTGCAAATCGTCACACATCGCTTGATGGACTGATAAGATCGTTCATTAGAGTCGACAGGAACAACTGTGAGCACCCTGACTGCATGCAATGGGTTTTTATGGCAGAGCGGCACCCCACAAACCAGCAACGCAGTGAGGAGATTGCGGTGGTGCAAAGAGCGACGACATTGGAGTTTGGATCACTGGCGAATGGTTGAATGGGGGGGGGGGGGGCTAAGAAATAAAGGCGTCGACTACTAAGGTTATTTTGCACCTTTTACACAAGTTATATCTGTACGCAGCCCGGGACAAACACAAACATCCATGCCCACGGTGGGATTCGAACCCACGATCAGGCAGACTCGAGAACTAGAAAGCCTATGCCCTAGCCCTCTCGGCCACCTGGCCAGCGAATGGTTGAATGGAGTGATGA
Source organism: Rhysida immarginata (assembly GCA_023313115.1). Taxonomy (NCBI): domain Eukaryota; kingdom Metazoa; phylum Arthropoda; class Chilopoda; order Scolopendromorpha; family Scolopendridae; genus Rhysida; species Rhysida immarginata. The sequence goes on along the minus strand of JAHWFO010044193.1, from coordinate 745,521 downwards.
GTCCTGCTCGTCCACCACCACACCATCTGGAAATCGGATGGACGGGTTTGGGTAAGGCGAACGTTATCTGCCAAGCTGTGTTGTGTCCATGGTGAAGTTCGGCAGAGGGTTGGTGATGGTGTGGTGGTGCTTTTCATTGTATAGGTTGGGTGCAATCGTTTTTGTGGATGGACATCTAAATGCAGAGCGTTACCAAACATTCTGGATAACAGAGCACTCCCATTTCTCTGGCAGCACTTTGGCAATGTGGCCCTTTTCTGTTTCAGCATGATAACGCATCTTGCCATAAAGCAAGGGCTGTAGGCACATGGTTTGATGAAAAGGGGGTTCGAGAACTTAACTGGCCTGCACAGAGCCCCGATCTGAACCCCATCAAACATCTGTGGGACGAGTTGGAACGTCGATTGCGCACATGCGCGGAACGCCCGAAATCCATGATCAAACTGTCCAAGACACTTATGGCAGAATGGCGAAAATAACCTGTCGAAACATATCAAAAACTTGTGGACAGTATGCCCCAGAGAGTAGAAGCTGTGATAGCAGCAAAAGGTGGACCAACAAGATACTAAAATATGTATATTTTTGAGTGTTTCTATTAAAATGATGGTGTCCCATGACTTTTGATAGGGTAGTGTAGTTATACTATCAATTGCATTGTAGCCTCATTAGTCAGTTGATTTGTGTGAAATTAATACACAATTATTATATGGGTACTGTAGGCGTAACTAGATTATTATGGAAATGGTAGAATTGGATCAATTTTAAGGAGTTGATTAATTAAACAAAGGTATAAGAATACCTGGGGTGCTTATTAAGTTTTCTTAACAAATATTAACCAAATTTTTTATATTTGACCCATAAAGGTGTGACATAATAGATTATGTCCCTATAGATGTGAATTAATAACACATCCATGTATTTAACTTATAAGCACATTTCAATTCGGAGAAAATTTTTTGGCAAATTAAAATACAAAATTCCAAGTCAAACAAATATAGTGTATTTTAATATCGAATGAATAACTTTTTTGTTCATTCACAAATAATGCAAGGGAACCCAAGATTAACGAGATTGATCATCGTTTTAATAGCTTAAATTTATTTTATTTTATTTTTATTTTCAACCCTCATTGGTTTGAGCAGGAAGGGAGGGGGGAGGGGGAGACCGACCTCCGGTCACATGTTGTCATAGCAATGGAGAGTTTCCGTTGCGGTGGAAATGAGTAAAGGAGTGTGATCGGGAGCCAGAGTTTCAAGGGAAGCCAAGGCCTCGACCAATGAACAAAAAAACTCCAGCCGATGAGGGAGGGCAAATATGAAATGCCACAAAAAAATAAAAGGAGGGAAAATGTTCAAGAGACAAATGTGTGAGAGACAAAGATCTTCTCGTCATGTGTGATAGATGAGATTCACCCGTGATTATGACTGAGAATCAGAGAGTGGGCAGAGTATATAGAGTGTATGTATAGACTCAATACATGCGGACACTGTAAAAGAGACTCATAGTGCCAATGAGGGGGAACATGAAATATCACAAAAAAGAATAAAAGGAGGGAACTCCGAAAATTAAGATATATCAAATCCACTCATCAAATGTGTGAAAGACAAAGATCCTCTCGTCATGTGTGATAGATAAGATTCACCTGTGATTATGACTGGGAATCAGAGCATGCGGAGTGCACGGAGCGAGCTATGTGTGCATAGACTCAATATAGACAGACACTGTAAAAGAGACTCATAGTGCCAATGACAGTGTGAGTGACATTTTACAGTATATTTGGCTGGTCACCGAGATCCTTAGATATGTTCCGCAATGAACTAACTGATACACCTTTTTGTCAGTAATGGTCTTTGCAACTAGTCCGAACAGACATTTAATGAACATCAGCACCATCAAGCATACTGTCTATTATACAAGGGTGAATCAAAAAGTAAATTATATTCAGCACCATCTGTGGTCGAAGAGCGCAGACATCACTCGCTGTTTTTAAGCATGTTTCCTGTATGTCTATAATTGCAACGTGGCATGATCCCACATGCTCATGCATTTACTGTGTATGCAAGAGTATTGTTGTCATGGCACAGCAACTGCTTGTACACTCCAAGCTGGAGATTCGTGGAACAATCCGTTTTTTTGGGCGAAAGGCTTAAATTGCAGTGAAATCCATAAGAAAATTTGCAGTGTCTATGAGGGTAATGTGATTTCTCGTCCTGCAATTGTGAAGTGGTGCCAGCAGTTCAAAAATGGGTGCTCAGATTTGATGGACAAATACTGTGCAGGAAGACCATCCATATCCAACACTCCTGAGCATATTGCCCACATTAATTCTGGGCAATCGACGAATCAGAATTAAAGATATTGCCAGAATGCTTAGCATTTCTTATGGGAGTGTGCACTGAGAAATGCTGGAGTGGAATTTTACCGCAGCGGCATGGAAAAATTAATTTCATCTGATGTTGTCATCCTAACCCTGTCACTAACTCTCTTTCTAGTGAAAAGTTGATATCAGCTTTCCACGTGGGGAAACAACGCGACGAGCCGGACTGTCGACATTGCAGCACGGGGAAGAAGGCCAACGGCAAGAGGAGCATCGGCGCAGCGATAAAGAACCTCAGGCGAGCTCGTAACGAGATGGAGACCAACAGCATCACCTTACCGATCAGAGAAACGAAATATAGTAGAATACATCACTGCGTAAAAAGTTGTCTACGGCGAATAGTAGACATGAATCACCATACAATACTAGTGCAATCCTTCATGTGTGTGAGATAAGTAATCTTTACAATTTTATCTGGGCCCTGTGTATAAAGCATATGCATACGAGTTTAATACATGAAATAGTATTTTTTTTTTATCAAGTTCATTTTTATTCGTTTTCATTTAATTATAGCTGTCATAATTTATTATTTATGTTATTTTTGTACCACCCGCGGACCTAACTAGTCGGTCTTTTGACAATACTGGCCCGGTTCTGGTACTATTAAATAAATAAATAAATAGTAGAGTGCAAGATATATCGTCCAAAAAAAAAAAAGAAAAACTAAATTAATGACTTTTCATTAACGATTTACAATTCAGAATGCATTATTCATAATCCTTGTATTTTCTTTGAGTTAATTGGTCTTTCAATATAAATATACTTTTATAATCTACTAACCCATTTTATATTGGCTGATTAAATCTTTTGTATTACAATTTTAAGAAACCTTTTTGATATAAAATAAAAGTAACTTTTGAGCTGAGATCAATTTCAAGAATCATTCTTTTTATGGGTTTCTTTTCTTGCAAATGAACAAAGAGAGTAAAATTAGTACAATTTTAGTTATGAGTATTTCTTTATAAGAGTTATTGCGGCACAAAACAAATTGATTTAAGAGGAAAAAACTATACGATCAAATTGAAGCGGGTAAGCTAGAAGATAAGCTAAAATTGTTATTTGACTTTTTATAAGAGCAAGGCAGTATTCACTAGTGAAAGATATCGATCTGCCCTCTGGTTTCCGCAGCGAAACAAACGAGAGTGGTTTTCGATAGTGGAAAGCAACAAGTGTGTAAGCTGGCATAATCGTTGTTGTAAGGCAAGGTTTTTTTTTTGCGAATTTATTTTTCGTGCACCTGAGATTAAATGGTGTAAACATAGACTAAGAGTGCTATCTCATTATTTATTTTGTGTACCATTCAGAAACAAAAGAAATTAAAACAATTTATTTCAAAAAACAGTTGGTGAATTATTTTTTGGTGCAACATAATGGTTTGCAATAGATGAAGAACAAAGTTCTGTAGGTGCTAATTTTGAAAGAACGAAGAAAAATAATTGTATTTCCAACAGATACTGTAGCGTGCCACAATGTAAAAAAAATAAAATAAATAAAACCAGCACTGCCATATCCCGTCAATGTTTACCAACAGAATAACACGCAGGTAGGTGTGGCTGTGTGTTTTAAAATTTGCGAAGCAAGAATCAAACTACATCTGCCCTTTGCATTTTAAAAGAGATGATTTACGTCTCTTTTTACCTGGTATTTCTGTTGCATTTACCTTGACGTAGAAGCTCGTATACCCTCTTGCTCCATTCGAAACTCCCATTGTTCAGATGTTTCCAGTGCCCATATAGCCTTTTCTGTTTTAGCTGCAGAGTTTCTCTGACCAATAAATTTCTCCTTTCCAGGCACATAAATTTTTGCCAGTCGTCTGGACGTTTGATAGGGAGCTCAAGGCAGACACGTCCGACTCCTTTGCCTCCTCTATAGATGCTGCCTTATTTGTCCTGTCACTGCATCATCATTTGATGCTCATTATCAATAATTCTTGGAAACGAACATTCAATCATCGCAATATCAGCATCTCAGTTTCCAAAATTTTCACATTCACACAGAATATAGTCAAAATGTATTTTTATGAAATGTTTGGATCTGCTATGCTACCAAATAAGCTAGGGATAACCCCGGCATGGAAACGCTTAGAATTAATAGTGTGAGTCGGGGTAAGATGCCCTACATTTTTAGAGAAAAAGTCATATTTTTTACTTTAGAAAAAGAAACATTTATTTAAAATAAAAAAAAAATTAATAGAATATATAATCCAACTACATTTCAATTACACGGTCAAAAGAAAATTCTGATGATACATGAAATAAAAAAAAAAGAAAACTGTACCCCCACCACTGGATCAGTTTTTTTAAGCAAAAAATACACGCTTTATGACCATCGAACCTGATATACCCTGTATATTGTTGGTCCGTGCAGAGTGTTTGTGAATTGCATGTTGGTATCATTGTTGATACCTATTATTGCACACATTTTGCCTTGCATTGTTCGGCATGAGTCATTTCTTATTACTATGCCCTGCCATCATTTTGAGTATCGATTTATTATCGATAATTATTATCTTTTCTATATCTGAGGTAGACAGTGACCTTCCTCATGCTCTGAAGATCAATTGTGAAAAAATTTCATCAAGATCGGAATAAAACTGTATATTTGTATAAGAAACAAACCCACAAACATTCTTCTTTATACAGGGTGATTCAGAAAGGTAGGTCAAAAATGAAATACCATGTACAGTTTGTAGCGGGGAACAATATTTTTCCTATAAACATGGGTCCGGAAATGCATCCTTACAGACATAATGCAACTTGTACGAGGTAGGAATGGATGTGCGTTACCTGGACGGCAATGGTAGGGTCCATGTAAATTGTTCATGTTCTCTCCTTTAAAAGAGAGGAAACGAAACATGGATTGCTTGACTAATGCAGAGCTGGCAGAAATGCATCTCGTCTACGGGGAATCCCGATGACCTTGTAGCTAAAATTGTTACAGCATGTGGAGAAGTCAGTGATTCTCCGGACATCTTCACCAGATTTCGCGAGAATCTCGTCTGCAGATTAAACACCTGCATCAAGGCTCAGGGTCGGCATTTTGAACACCTACTGTAATGTCATTCCTACATCGTACAAGTTGCATTATCTCTGTAAGGACGCATTTCCGGACTCATGTTTATAGGAAAAATATTGTTCCCCGCTACAAACTATACATGGTATTTCACTCCAAATTGGTTAAATAATCACTCAATCAATACAGCACAGAGCAAAGGGACTATTCATTCTACGAAAAATCCGAAAAACAGAAATTTTAGATGATATACCGGGACTATTTAAAATTCTTGTTGACTTGCCTCAGATTAAAACAATGTCCATCTTCACCATCAGGATACATCACTGGATACTTTGGAGCAAATTTTTCTTGCTCTTGACACAGAACCTCGTATACCCTCATGCTCTATTCGAAACTCCCATTGTTCAGATGTTTCCAATGCCCGTATAGCCTTTTCTGTTTTAGCTGCAGAGTTTCTGTGACCAATACTTGTTCTTTCTCTTTCCTTTCCAGGCACATACATTTTTGCCAGTCATCTGGACGTTCGATAGGGAGTTCAAGAGAGACACGTCTGACTCCTTTGCCTCCTCAATAGACACTGCTTTATTTATGTCCTGTCACTGCATCATCATTTGATGCTCATTATTAATAATTCTTGGAAACGAACGTTCAATCATCGCATTATAAGCTTCTGAGTTTCCAAAATATTCACATTCGCACAGAACATAGTCAAAATATATTTTTATGAAATATTTGACTCTGCTATGCTACTAAATAAGCTAGGTGATAACCCGGACTCTCTTTTTTTTTAATTAAATTTTGCAATATCTTAAAAATAAGCATATGGAAACGCTTAAAATTAATACTGTCAAAATTCATAATGAAAATTCGAAAAACATTTTTTTAGATGTTCACAACATATGGACCTCTCCAAGTATGCCACTGCTAGCCTAAATAATTTCTTAGTCACATAATCTTACTTTAGATGTATACTTGATATTCTTGCAATTCTCACTCTGCTCTCGATGTCTTGAAATAAAACTTGGCCATTCATCACTTTATGTAGTCTAGCTGTCACCGATCCTTCTATTGACATGCTTACCATTTGCTCAATGCAGCAAGAAGCTAAAGGACTGCTTCCTCTGTCGTGTTTCTCGACAGTCTGCTAACTCTCCATTATCTCCAGTTACTGATCATTTTTAAAGATTTTCAAGAAATTTTTAAGTACTAAGAACTCTCAATTCTAAGAAAAGCCTAAATAACAGGAATTCTATGCATTGTTACAAATTTAACCTTTTGTATATTGCACCAACTTTGCCTTGCATTGTTGGTCATGAGATATATATTGTTGATCCCTGCCTAGTCTTAGTGCATTGCGTGCTGATACCATTGTTGATACTTATTGTTGCACAAACTTTTCCTTGTATTGTTGGTCATGAGATATGACTGTTGGTCGGTGCGTAGTGTTTGTGAATTATGTGTTGATACCATAGTTGATACCTACTGTTGCACAAACTTTGCCTTGCAATGTTGGTTGTAGCGTTGCCAGTTGTAACATGTTCATGCGTGAAGGTGTATCTGACTCCATTTAATTACACTTAGTTTTGTAGGACGGTGATTTAATTAAAACTGAATTGTATGCTACATAATTATATTGTTTACATATGAAATTATAAAAAAATGTACTAGAGTTCGTTCGTGCTGCTGGAGATCGGCGATGTTGACGGCCAGGCGATCAGTGAGAGTCTGTCTGGTTCTGCGATCGATCTCGCTTGGTTCTGGTCCTTTCCCAGAGTGCCACGCGGGTTTCGAAGTGGCCTCTGGTGGTCGTTCGGTGAAGGTCGGCTTCACCGCCATCTGGTGGCGATCCGCGGAAGGCTGTAGTCGCTCAAGCGTTGAAAAACCTGCTTGATGTGGTTGGCGTGCTCCTGTTTGGTACGGGACGCGACAAGAATGTCGTCCACGTACGGAACGCAAAAGTCCAAGCCGGAGAGCACTTCGTGTATGTGGCGTTGGAATGTCTGCCCAGCGTTGCGTAAACCGAACGGTGTTGCTGTGAACTCGAACAGGCCGAACGGGGTGGTTATGGCTGTTTTGGGAATGTGCTCGGGCAAGATCGGAATTGATGATATGCCCGAGCCAAGTCGATGGTGCTGAACACTTTTTTTCCGTGCAACGTTTGGGTGCAGTCTTGGTTGTGGGGCAGAGGGTAACGGTCTGGGGCAGAGGGTAACGGTCTGGGGTCATCACCGCGTTGAGACGATGGTAGTCACCGCAAGGGCGCCAGCTGCCGTCGGGCTTCCTGACCATTTGCAGGGGGCTGGCCCAGGGGCTGTTTGATGGTCTGATGATGCCGTCGGTCATTAAGGGATTAAATTCTTTTTTCGCAGCTTTCAGCATGTCGAGAGAGAGACGTCGTGGTTTGGAGAAGACGGGAGGGCCAGTGGTTTCGATGTGGTGGAATACCAGTGGTTCCCGCTCGGATTTGGAGGGCAGGGACGGGTTAGTTATCCATAGAAATTCTCGCAGGATGTCGTAGTAAGGGAAGGTCATGGATAAGATTGCGATCCTGCTGATAGAGATAGGGTGTTTGTCTTGGACGCCCTTCGTTGTCATGTGGGTCGTGCCGTCAATGAGGCGGTTGTTTTTCACGTCCACTAGAAGGTTGTAATGTGTTAGGAAATCCACACCAATGATTGGGTGTGCGACATCTGCGACTATGAATCTCCACGGAAACTGCCGTCGCAAGTTGAGCGCGACGGAGATCGTCTCCATGCTGTAAGTCTGGATTGAGGTGTTATTAGCGGCATAAAGGGTCAACTCCGTCACGCGTTAAAGGCGTGGGAAGCGGTGCTTGGGCAGAACAGACACATCCGCTCCCGTGTCGATGAGAAATGACATCATAGACACGTCGTTGGCCACGAATATCCTGTCAAGGCGGTCGCCGGTAGCGGCCGCCCGATCAGTTTCCCGGGTCCATGCTCTTTGTATATGAGCATGGGGGGGTACATTTACGTGCGCGTTCTCCGAATTTGGTGTGATAATAACACACACCGGGACTGCTTTGGTTGCCTTGCTTGGGCCTGGAGCGACTGCGTCTGTTGCACACGCGGTGGGGGTACGTGTCTCATGGCTGCCGCTGTATGCTTGCGAGGTCGGCGCATAGCTCGGCGACAGCCTTGGTCAGGTCGGCTATCTGTTGTTGCACAGGAACGCGCGGTTGCCTCTGCTGCCATCACGTGTAATTGAGGCGGGGTCGGGGAGACGACTTCTGCTATTTTGTCGGCAATATCGGCCAACTTTGTCAGGTCCTCGCTGGATGCCGCGAGTATAGCCTGCGTACTGTGTGGCAGTCTTTTAAGCCATAGTGACCTCATAATGTCGTCGCTGGCGTGCGTGCCGGCGAGCTCGCGCATCCTCGCAGGGCTCAATGCTTTGGAGTAGACGGTTTAATTTCAATGGTCCGCTCTCCGCGAAAGCGTGAATTAGACGGGCTTTCAACGTGTTGTAGGCTTCCGTCACTGGCGGCTGTAGGATTAAATCCTGGACCGCGTGGAGAATGTCAGGGGCTATGGCGGCTACCACGTGGTGGAATTTAGTGGCATCTTGTGTGAGGCCTGCTATGGCGAATTGTGCCTCCACCTGTGCGAACCAAAGTTGTGGGTTTTTTGTCCAAAAGGGTGGCAGTTTGACAGCTACGTGGGCGACCTGCAGGGTTGCTGACTCTGCATTATCGCCGGCCATTTTGTTGACAGGGGACGATAGCTAAAAAAACCACGTGTTGGCTAATATAAGGGGGACTTCACTTCGGAAAACAAAGACTCCTGCTTTCAAATGGATTCTGCGCAAATTAACCGCGCGACGCGGCCGTGGCTTGGCCAAAGCTACAATGATTGCACGTACCTTTTTGTCCTTTTGTTTCCGTTATTGTCGTGGTCGAGGGCTGGATGATTCCGTTGTCGCTTGATGATTTCGGTCACTGTTGATGGCTCCGTCGTTTCTGTTGTGTCGAACTCCCTATCACGTCCGGGTCACCAGTTGTAGCATTGCCAGTTGTAACGTGTTCATGCGTGAAGGTGTATCAGACTCCATTTAATTACACTTAGTTTTGTAGGATGGTGGTTTAATTAAAACTGAATTGGATGCTACATAATTATATTGTTTACATATGAAATTATAAAAAAATGTACTAGAGTTCGTTCGTGCTGCTGGAGATCGGCGATGTTGACGGCCAGGCGATCAGTGAGAGTCTGTCTGGTTGCTGCGATCGATCTCGCTTGGTTCTGGTCCTTTCCCAGAGTGCCACGCGGGTTTCGGAGTGGCCTCTGGTGGTCGTTCGGTGAAGGTCGGCTTCACCGCCATCTGGTGGCGATCCGCGGAAAGTGGCCGCGGAGCCCGCCATATTGGCCATGAGATACTTATTATTAATATGCCCAGCCATCATCGTCAATATCAATTTATTATCGTTAATTATTATTTTTTCGAAATCTGAGGTAGATAGTGACCTTCCTCATGCTCTGAAGGTCAAGTATGCAAACTTTCATCAAGATCTGAGTAAAACTGTGGATTTGTATAAAAAGCAATATCACAAACCCAAAACCCACAAACAAACATTCTTCTTTATATATACAGAAGACTAGCAGAGGACCCGGCATTGCCTGAGATAATTACACTTGCAGGTAAACAGAACAATCTCAAAAAGTTAAATTATAAATCCAAATTGGTTAAATAATAATTCAGTTAATACAACACAGAGCGAAGGGACTATCCATTTTACAAAAAATCCGAAAAACAGGAATTCTAGGTGATATACTGGGAATTTATTTAAAGTCTTCTTGACTTGCCTCAGATTAAAAAAATGTCCATCGTCACCACTGGGGAACATTGGACCCAACTTTTTTTTTGCCCTTGACAGTGACGTAGAAACTCGTATACCCTCTTGCTCTATTCGAAACTCCTGTTGTTTACATGTTTCCAATGCCCGTATAGCTTTTTATGTTTTAGCTGCAGAGTTTCTCTGACCAATACTCCTTCTTTCTCTTTCCATTCCAGACACACAAATTTTTGCCAGTCGTCTGGACGTTTTATAAGGATTTCAAAGGAGACACTTGCGACTCCTCTGCCTCCTCAATAGACATTGCCTTATTTATGTCCTGTCACTGCATCATCACTTTATGCTCATTATTAATAATTCTTGGAAACGAACAATCAATCAACGCATTATCAGCATCTCAGTTTCCAAAATGTTCTCATTCACACAGAATATAGTCAAAATGTATTTTTATGAAATGTTTGGATCTGCTATGCTATCAAATAACCTAGGTGTTAACCCCTGTGTGGCTTGGGCTTTTTTTTTTTTTTTGATTAAATTTCGCAATATCTTAAAAATAAACACATGAAAACGCTTAGAATTAATACAGTAAAAATTCATAATGAAAGTTCGAAAAAGTTTTATAAATGCTCACAACAGATGGACCTACACACCCACAAACATTCTTCTTTATATACCATAATTTCACGTGGATAGTCCGCGGACTATCTGTAATTTTTCATCTGAAAAATGGTTCTGCGGATTATCTGGGAACAAAATTTTCCAAATTGCAATAAATGGTAAACCTATAAAGTGACGTCCGCAAGATGGCGGTGGCTGTGAGTAACAGAAATAGATGAGAAGTTTACAAAATAATATATTTCAAAAATTTGCCCATTTATTTCTGATAGTAATTAATTGAAGTGCAGTGCTCCATCTATATGATGGCAATGTTGAGACAAATCCATTTTTTATAGCGAGTTACCGTTATATAGACAGAACGCACGAAATTTCACACTCGCAGATATTTAAAAGACATTTTCCAATTTTCTAATGTTTATTAATAAATTGGCATCTATAATTTTACATCCTATACAGTCTATTAAATGCTTCAGAATAAGATTTAAGTTCAAAATGTTTATTTTGAACAAAAAATGAGTAAATAACAATACTTATTTCGATTTCACCTCGCTTGAGTAACATTGACTTACAAGCAGCCGAAATCGCCGTTTTCACGTTTTTTCGTTTCACCTTTTCCCAATTCCGCATTCGGAAAATTTTACTGATTATTTAGTTAGTTTAAAGCAATTATACTCTTCATCAGTAAATAAGAAATTGATTAGTTAGTTTAAACTAATTTATTATAACTTTATCTGAATATTTATAAATAAATTGAATTCGGGAGAGTTATTTCAGAAAATGTTAGGGTTGGAAAGCTTCGGAGACAAAAGGCAATCGCGTGGCTTAGAGATTTTCCCTTCGCTTACACTTCGATAAAAAATTGGAAGTTTGCAACTGCAGGCAAATAAACACTGAGTAGAGATTGTTCTGTACTTGTGATATAAACAGATGTACGAAAAAAATAAAGAGTTAAATCACCGATTGAGCTTTCGTACACATTTTTTCTGAACTACTTCAGTCACGTGATTCCCGATCTTTTTGCTTGGAAATCAGTATGAACGTTTGTTAATGATCGATCACTGTCGAATGTGATTTTATTATTTACGATCAATCCAACTTATGCAATAAAAAACTTAGCCATAGCCACCGATGACTGGTTCTTCTTATCGAGGCCTTCAAGATTGAAGGCTTCGTCAGGGCATAAAACCTTTACATATCCAGTGGCTACGGCCAGGGTCCTCCCTCTTCCCTGGCCTCGTTCTTATCGATGGCTATGGCCTAGCATTTTCCTGTTGTTGTTTTTTTTTTCCAACCTCATAATAATTATGATCGAAAATTAAAGTGATTGTCAGTTACTGTTATGAAAGATACAATATTAGTTTCACAGAATGATCCCTGTCAGAGCGTTGAGAGAAAAAAAAGGAGCACTTCCATTCAGAAGCTCGTACTTGTTACGGGAGATGTATTCCCGTGGAGCTGTTTACTTTAGCGTAATCCATGCATAATATCCATGAAGCAAAATCACTAAACAGACGCTAAAGTAAAATTGTAAAATTGCCGACACATCGGGGCATTATCCCTAATGAAAGCAAGCAAATTTTGTTCTCTGCTGTAGATAAAAACGCGATGGCCTTTGAATTGATGGTTTTAAATTAACGAGTCTTTGTTCAATCTTTTTCTAACATTGAAATTAATACTCTAACCCCACGGAACAATAATTAACCAGTGACATAACTTTTCATTCATAAATTATTAAGGAAAAAAACGTGTTAAAAAGTTAAGGTCGGCGATTCGCTCGGCCGGAATTCACTGTACCTGGTGATTCACGATTAATTGAAGATGTTATGATGTCATAAAATGCTCTCTATCGCTATTGGTTAGCAACTAGCAGTGCGTTGATAGAACCATGGTCGCTGCTGAAGAAATAAGGAGTTGATTAAAATGATATTACTGTAATTATTTACAAATTTAAATAATAAATTTATAAAAGTTTCATTAAATATATAAAAGTAATGAAGATGGCTATGTAAATAATAAAATTACTAGCTAAATTACTATTTAAAATTACTACTTTGAGAAAGGTTTGAAATGAGCAATTTTTTACATGGGCTTGAACTCTCAGATATTCCGCGGATTTTCTGAGAAAATTTTTATAGGAAAGGTGGTTTTTTTTATCCTGCGGATTATCTGGGAGGCGGACTATCCGCATGAAATTATGGTATATAGAAGATATTTTACATTTGCAACAGAATTTTTAATATCAGGTCGTTGCATATCAAATGTCAGATTTCAAGGTGGGTTCCGTGCTTCAGCACGGTTTCCACGTTTAGTAGCAAGTACCCATAACAAAGTGGTACATTCCCAGAGATAAACCTATCAGCGACCAGCTGCCTGAAATTTACATGTCTGCGATGATATTTAATAGCGTTTGAACCCAAGCGAAGATAGCCATGACTTCATACGAATTACGTGTGATAATGCATTATGAGTTCAGGTTGAATCACACTGCATCCAACGCTTCTCGAAACATCAATAAGGTGTTTTTTCAATTGATCCAACCATTTAGGAGATAGAGGCATTGAAAGTGTGGTGTATTTGGATTGAACGAAAAGGCAAAAATCAGAAATTGTTCCAAACATAATGGATTATAAAATGGATAGCAATGTTTTTATTTGAAAATAACATTTTTACAGTAATGCAAAAAATGGTTGTACAATAAATGGTGTTATAATAAAAATTCAAACTTCTGCAAGCGATTTTCCAGAGATCTTTCTTAATGCAGCATTGTTCCCTTTTCCAACGCATTGCATGCAGCTCAGATCCTGCACTGCATATCCTCAGGTGTTGTTGGTCGACTTCTGTAACTGTAACAACATCCAACATGCCTCTATCTTAAAAGCGATAAGGGCAATAGCACAGTTATCCTGGAGAAAGATGAGTATTTCAGAAGAGTAGACCAAATTATCGAAGAAGGCTCTTTCAAAGTATTAAAGAAAAACCCATTACCAAAACTAATTAGGGAGGTTAAGAATATTGTCAAAAACTGCCCCAACACTATCCCAAAGAATTTAGTTAAGTCCTTAACTATTAGTAACCCGACTATGCCCAAGTTATATGCCCTTCCCAAGGTCCATAAGCCAGGCCAGAATATGAGACCCATTGTTTCCAACATTAATTCTCCTCTTTACCCGATGTCGAAATTTTTGCCTAATTTCCTTAAAACCCTAAAAGTTGCTGAATTAGATAGCTCAATTAAAAATGGGATTGAGCTCGCTAATAGACTTAAAAACAGGGAGATCAAACCAAATGAGATTCTAGTGTCATTTGACGTAGTATCTCTATTCCCCAGTATCCCCATTCCCGAGACACTCTGTTTCCTGAAAGAAGTGTTGGTTAGTAATAAGTTCCTCAAAACCAGATCGACGAAGTTTTACGCTTGACTAGACTATGCGTCAACAATAATATTTCTGTGTACAAAGGCACGATCTATAGAATGAATAATGGAACCCCAATGGGGTCTTGTCTTAACCCCATTCTCACAGAGATTTTTCTGAAATCATTTGAAAATCTATTAAAAAATTCAGGGTTTTATTTCCCAGAAGTGTGGTACCGTTAATGTTGATGACGTTTTCGCCATCTTTGATTTAAATTTATGTGATATCGACCAATTTGTTATACATTTAAATAAGTTTTTTCCCAGTGTCAAATTCACATATGAGAAGTAAGTAAATGGGAAACTGCCCTTTTTGGATATCATGGTTGTTAGGAAGTCCAACTCCTTGACATTTGAGGTGTAACGCAAACCCTCAAATTGTCTTAATTTTATAACTTCCGATTCTAGTCACCCCTGGAACCAGAAAATTTCAACTTTTACATCCATGATTGATCGTGCACTAAATCTTCCCCTAGATAACCCAGAATTTAAAAAAGAAATTGCCCTGATTAGAAAAATTGCCACCAAGAATGGATACAATCAAGGAACCTTCACTAGAATATTGAAGAGGAGGAAGTTCGTCAAATTTATCAAAGACAATACTACTCTCAGGAATGTCCAAAGGAAGTCCACCACTATTTCACTACCTTACAATAGTCAGCTCATAAAAGGTTTAAACTCGGTTTTCAAAGCCCATAATATTTCCCTTTCTTATAGCAACTTAAATCAAGCAAAGCTTCTACTTGGAAAACCAAAGGACAAGGTTCCCCCACTCCAGAACGCAGGAATTTACGAGATCAAATGTTCTCAATGCAGGAAGGTTTATCGAGGACAAATGGCCCGCCAGATTATGACCCGCTTCAAGGAACATTTAGCCCACCAGAAGTTCGGTAGAAGCAACCTCTCTGCCATGGCAAAGCATTCCTTGGACACTGGACATGATTTCTCTGTACAAAACCTAAAACTTTTAAGATCAATAAAAAACAAACGACTCCTGGATGCTTTTGAGAGCATGGAAATCCACTCTACCAACAGCAGTGACCTTCTTAACTCTGACAAGGGACCCATAGGGGATTCCAAACTTATTTAGTGGTTTTCAACTTTGACCAATCACTGAATTTACCCATTCGTGTGGCCTCGTCTGTCATTGGTCATGGTTCACCTATCAATAATTTGTCCATTTGTGCGCCTTTTCTGTTATTGGCTAAAATTCACTATAAATAGTTGTTGTTTTTTTACACACTCAGTTGCATCTTGCGTATTACTTCCTGTCAATCCTGCTGAAGATGAGAGCTTCGTTCTTGAAAAGTACTTACAGGTCGTATTTTTTCTTTTTACTCGTTGTGGTTAAAGAGTGTTTTATTTCTTGCATTAACACCCAAACTGATGAACAATTTCTTGAAATTCCGGATATTCAAATGGCTGTGACGAGGGAATTACAAGCAGTACTGAAAGAAGATTTTTCACTTGCAATGCAACAGTTGTATGAACGATGTCAATAGCATATTGTAGCCATGGGAGCTTACTTTGAAGGACAGTAAAGTATCATCTCTGAAATATCTGTTCCTGTTTGTTTTTCTAAGTCATTCAAGATTGCATATACAGGGTGTTTTACTTAAAGTGAACCAATAGCCAACTTCTAGTTACAGAAGTCGACCAACAACACAAGAGGATATGCAGTCCAGGAGCTGAGCTGCATGCAATGCATAGGAGGAAAAAGGAAGAGGTCTGGTGGTGTTTGTATGGAGAATACTGAGAGTGGTAAAGTTCGGGAATCGGTTTTCACGCGAGGAATCACTTCACCTTTGTAGTAAGGCAGATTTTTTGACGTTTAGAATATTCAAAAGGCTGTGACAAGGAAACTTCAAGCAATACTGAAAGAGTATTTTTCACATACCATGCAACAGTTATATGAACAATGTCAATTGTGCTTTATGGCCATGGGGGCTTACTTTGAAGGACAGTTAAGCTCATCTCTGAAAAACCTGGCCCTGTTTGTTTTTCCGAGTTATTCACCAAATTTTACGGTCTCATCTTGTAATACACTATTCACCAATTCACAAACTTGTGCTTATTCATACACAGGACGTTGTAGCACTCCTTTTTGCTACCTAAGTCGAAATAACTATTTTTAAGTTTTCGTGAGGATACTGTTTATTTTAATGAATAATTCTGATGGACAAAGGAAAAGCTTTTGATATACAGTAAAATCCCGTTACAACGTACCTCACATTAACGTACATTTCAAAATAACGTACAAATTTCAAATCCCCGTCCCAAATAGGTATTTTAATGCTAAAAAGTTTCAGAATAACGTACCTCACTTTAACGTACATTTCAGAATAACGTACTAATTTTACATTCCCTTGGTTAAATTATCCCTTCAGTACAACGTACATCGTTCACATGTCTTGCTCTGATTGGTCAATGCAGCCCATGCGAAAGTTGCGACTGGGCCAATGGGCTAATTAAGCAGAGTTCACATTTCATTGGTTGGTCAGTGTAGCATATATAAACCCGGAAATCTCTGCATGCTACTTAGTCGGGATCTAATTTGTGCTGCAATTAGATTAGAGACCTTCACTTGACGGACGATTGCCCATCTTCAATACGGTAAGATTATGTGTTTGTTTATTTTAATTTATGTTTGTTTAATTTATGTGCGTGTAACAGGGTGACTAGCGATCGGGATTGGAAGTGAATGTAACTAGGAAAAGTCAGGGAATTTTTTTTTTAAATTAATGTAATACTACATATTGTAAATGCTATAGTGTATTTGTAGTGAATGAAATAAAATGCATTAATGTATTCTTATGTTTTTCTATGCGTTGTTCACAACAATAGTGGGGGTCTTTGAAACAATGTTTACCCGATTCTTCCTTGAGTCAAATTTATTGGGATCTAGAGCCAGATGGATCAACCACTGATTTACCCGATGCTTCAGCCCAGTATGTGAGACAACCTCTTGGCAACCCCTCAAATGGATGGACAGTATCAGAGTTCAGCAATAACGTGTTATTCAGATGATTCAAAAGACACTGCTGTACCAACATACATAACTGATCGATGAAGTCATCTACCCAATGAGAAGAAACCTCCCACATTGGCCATTGATGTGACCAAGATCTTCCTCACCCCGTTTTGGAATCAGATGACCCTGCAACGTAGTCTATCCACGACAGAGCTCTACAATCGCTTTACTAATTACACCCTGCAACAGCAATCAGTACAGCTCATCTCACATTTGGATCGTCGAAGTTTCATCAACGTCTCCTTCGACTAACACACTCTCCCCTTTCCTATCCCCACCCTTCTGCAAGAATTCCATTTTCTTTTCACCTGTCAGCGGTTTTTGTCGTTGGTCCATCGTGAAATGCTCGCCTCAACCATTGGAGATTGAACTGACCCATCGCTGGATATCGTTAGTAAGAAGACCACAATGAAAAGCTGAGTATGCATTCCATTTTATAGTGATAGTAGGGAGACTTTACTGATAACATAAAGTAACGATTACCCAGTCATGCGAGCATCACAAAACTATTGAAATTTGTGGATGAACGGAAATTTAGAGTTATAAAGTTCTTCACGCTAAGACAAAATAACATTAAGTAGTTCCCTAGGAGGCTTAAGAGCATAAAAGCTTTAAGAGAATCGTGTCTGCCATAATGATTAGAAGACCTTAATTTTAACTATCAAAAGAACAAATATTTTGTGGGGGATCAAAATATTTAATGCCCAGACAGAGTATTAAGGTCATTTCGGATCTGGACATTGTCATTAGGAATTTGACAATCGATCGATTGGTTTTGAGACTATGAATTAGTTGTGCTGTGCAATATTGATCTAACAGTATTACGAGAGGAAAGTAAGAATAAACTGAGCTCAAACCTGCAAATATAATTTTTTTATATAGATATTACCGTAATTTTTGGGGCATAATGCGCCCCGTCCATAATGCGCAGCCATATTTTTTCGAGTCTATGGAAAAAAATCTCCGTGCATCGTCCATAATACGCACCAATGTAGTGAAAATAAAATCGAACAAACTAACTTCATGTAAGGATAAAATAAATTTATTTACGGAAATCAATCAAAATCAGAATCATCTGAATCGGAACAAAAGAGTTCTAAAATGTCAGTTGGTAGTACATGTACTCTGTTTTCATGCGTTTCTTCGACTTCGTCTTCCTTCGTCTTCCATACAGGTAGTGTCATCGACCGACAGGGTGATCCCTGCTTTCGCAAAAGCATTTTTGATTGTCTCTCTCTTGACTCTTTGCCATGCAAAGTCGACCCACTGAACAACTTCGGTCAACGTTGCCCGACGCATGCGGCCGGTAGCTGTAAGCATATGTATTCCGTTCATCATCCATTCCTCCCATTGGGATCGAATGGCAGCTTTAAAAATGTGACTGACACTTACGTCCAGTGGTTGCAATCTTTTCGTTAAGCCGCCAGGAATAATTGCAAGATCGGCGTGAAGATGCTTAAAAATACTTTTTGATGCCTCTGTTTTGTGTGCCCGCATCGAGTCCATAATCAACAATGACTTCGGGTTGAAAAACGCACCTTCCCGTGTTCTGTATACTCGCTCCGCCCAAGTCGCCATTATCGTCTCGTCTATCCATCCTCTCTCCTGTACAACAACAAGAACTCCTGCTGGAAATGTGTCCTTTGGCATCGTTTTTCTCTTGAAAATTACCATTGGCTTAAGTTTCTTGCCTGATGCCGTACAGGCTAAAACAGCGGTAAAGTGCAACTTCTCGCTCCCGGTAGTTGATATTGGTACTGACTTAGTTCCCTTCTCAGCAACACTCCTATTCCTAGGAGCGTCAAAGGTCAAAGGGACTTCGTCCATGTTGATAACATGGTCTAGATTGATTCCTTGAATCTTTTCATCAATGAAGGCCTTGAATTCCTTAACCTAACAATATAAAAACTAATATTAACATCAGATATACATGTATTTGGATATTAATAATGTGACTACATTTTGCTACTTACCTTCTCCTCCCAGTCAGGTGGCTCCATCTGACCAACACTTGTGCGCATTCTTATCCGCAAATCATTTCTTGTGAGAAAACGCGTACACCATGACGGACTACCCAAAAAACCATCAATGCCCATCTGCTTGCAGAAGTCGATGGCTTTTGCTCTTATCTGTACTGTGCTGACGGATCGTCCAGCATTCCTGAGGGATAAAACCCAATTCTTTAGATTTTTATCCAACTCAGGAAATGCCGCCTTGCTTCCTCTCAGGGTACGTTTGTCTCTAGGCATCTTTAATAAAGTAGCCTTCTGCTTTCTCCACAGACGCACATTGGACTCACCAATATCGTTTACACGTCCAGCTGCACAATTTCCATTTTGTTCCGCGTATGTTACAATCTCCAATTTTCTTGCGGCAGAGTAACTTTGTCTTCGCGTTGGGCAATGTTACTATTTGAGTGAGTGTTAATATCTAAATGATTAATGAAATAAAAATACCTTTGTCAATACGTGCCCAAACGACAAATGAAGAAAAATCTCGTTATTCACTATAGAATAAACCTATCAAGGACAGTTAAATTAGATATCCAAATAATTTCTAAAAAAAGAAAAGAAATTTAAAAAAATATAAAAAAATATCTTACTTGTGTGCAATGCAAAATCACCGACTTAAGAAAAATCTCGCTATTCACTGTAGAATAAACCTATCAAGGACAGTTAAATTAGATACCCATAATAATTTCGAAAAAAGAAAAGAAATTTAAAAAAATATATAAAAAATACTTTTAATAGGCCACAGCTGTGTTGCGGAAATCGAAGTTCTTATATTTGCAACTGGTGAAAAGATCCATGTGTTGACCTGATCTTTAAATTATATAGTATTTACTTGAGTAATTTGAAATAAAGAATTACATGTACGGTATGTATATTTATTGACTTTTTCCATTTTTATTCCTTCATCCACGCTGGTTTCGTTTGAAGTTATGTTTGTGCGGACTAAAACTCCATATTCTCAATCGAAGCTCGGCTCAATCGTGATTCAACGGATCATGATTGATGGCTAAGAAGTGTTCACACTGTACGGACACTAGTATGATTGATCAGCACCATCTAGCGTGCAACAATTTATTTCAGGAAGCGACACACGCATCCTCGATTTTAAAATTTGAATGTATGTGGTTGCTGAAGGAATCTGTGTTGTGGTTATAGTAAAAAATCTGGGTCGAGGCTCCATAATCTCGTTTTCGAACTTTATTCAAGGCGAATGGTGTGCTAACGAATCACAATCCAACGAATGATGTTCCGTTCACATTGCACTTCTCAACAATGATTGACATCTGGATCATGATCCTATCGGCCTCGGTGGCTCAGCAGGTTGCGTGATCGCCTCTGATGCCCGAGTACGCGGGTTCGATCCCGGCCGAGGACGACGAGGATTTTTCAGGGGTAAATCCTGAGATCACGCACTTCCTTCGGAAGGGAAGTAAAGCCGTTGGTCCCGTGTAGACGTTTGCCGGCTGCACGTTAAAGAACCCTTGCGAGGCAAAATTTGCTGCCCCTATAACGCCGTCCTGAAATGACCATAGCAGTTGAAAAGGACGTTAATACCAAACAAAGCAAAGCAAAGCAAAGGATCATGATCCAGATGCAGTGGCGTAGCTAGCGGAAGGGAACAAAGGAGTACATTTGTCTTCGGGTGCAGCTTTTACGGGACGCCAAATTGATGTTGCATGATTACGAATCAATTTCAGAATCAAATGTTTCCCCCTCTTAAATGCACGTCCCATTTCATTCAGAAATGTAACATTTGGACCATGTTTGTCCCTCTGTCCAAACGTGCAGTGCGAACGAGGTATTAGGGCCGACCAAAGAGAATGTTTTTGGGTTTTGTTTAGTGCATTTCCCCAAAAACGTCTGGAGTCGCTACAACGTACACATGTCACTCAAAACATGCTCATACAAAATCTAATTTACTCACCCATATATGATATCGAACACATTATAATTTCTAAAGTAATGACATGATACTTTTCTAAAGGGGAAGGCTTGTGGCCTGGTGGGCTTTCACTGAAAGCACAACCTCAGTGAAGTTAAGCAACATCAGGCATGGGTAGTCACTGGATGGGCGACTCATCAGTGACTCACGATCTTCACCCCCCCCCCCCCCCACCCCCGGCTACAGCAGTCGCTAATCCAGGGCCATCCAGAGACCCAACTCGTAGGCCTCAGGCCATATAGGCTCTGGATGGACGTATTGGATTACAATGAATAATAAAAATGTACAGATGGAATGTACTAAAGTTCAATGCGCCTGATGACTTAAGATCGATGACATTTTACATGCAAAATATAATATCTTTATTTTAGAATAATTCTATTTTCCAATTTTCAACTCAAACATTATATTTTCATTTTTAAATTCCTCATTTATTTTTTAAGTTCATTTTGGTAATGATAGCTTGCACATTCCCATCTGATTTACTTTACTAATTATTTTACATCTGTTCTTAATCAAAGTTACATAAATAATAAGTGATAAAGTCATTTTGCTTAGGATTATTGGTGAAAACGTTGTATATTGACGAAAAATGATGAAAGTTTTCTTAATAACAAGTCACTGAAGTTCTTTGAGAACCTCGAAAAGCCAATTTCTTTGGATGTTGCATTTCTGAAATCAAAAAGAATGTTTTTTACACGTTGATTCCCATGCCGTATACTGGATGGGAGGGGTCTAATATTCAAGTGACCATTAGAATGATTTCAATGACATTTTAATCAATTAAGCTCAGGAAGAATCTACTGAATAGCAAAAACAGAATTTGAAAAAATGAAAACATCCTCAGTCAATTAGTTGGTTACAGTCCATCCAGCAAGAGAAAAACTAAATCAAGGTCAGGAAATTCAAAATTAGCTAATCAAAGCTATTTAAATCAATCCTAAATTGCTTTGATTGGCAAATTTTGAATTTCATGACTTTGACATAGTTTTTTTGTTGCTGGATGTACTATATATAGTTTAGGTTAATGAGATATGGGAGTTTCTTGAGAAAAATCTCGAAAAAAGTCTATTTTTTAAACCTGACATGTGGAAAATCAAAAACGATGCTGTATTTTTTCATTTCTTGTCATTCTGATTGAACGGCATAACACATACTATATGGTATGCTTCCATGCCACCCACCAATGAAAATACAAACTAAATGATTTAAAGTAATTGCATGTTAACCTAACTAACCTAACCCAACTCACAGTTTTCGTTATTTGCTTTCGAAAATTGAGAATTATAGGAAGCTTTTATATAACAAATTATTTGTTGATGACACCTATAGGGTCAATTCTAACATTTTCGATTTGCAGCAAATTATATGTAATTTTTTTTACTAACCTGTTAATTGTTATTTTTAATGGACCACTATGGGTCCCATGAACCCTGCCATATATTGGGATTCACATCCAGGTCTCCAAAAGCAACCCACTGACGTTAATTTTTTTTAGGAAAGGGACGCACCCAACTAATTTCTGGCCACCCTCACTGCGTGGGCTGACTAGACGCCGACTTGACTCGATCACACTATGCGGAGAGGAGTGGCAGGGTTGTGGAACTTGAATAGGAGTGTTAAACAAGCTGGTGTATTGGGAGACATAAATGTAAAACAACCAAATTTTAATTCACAGTACACAGTGCGCATGCGCAGGGCCCTACTATGGCAAACCAAAAATACAAAACCAGCATAGAGTACATTGAGCTTCTAAAGACGAATCATTGAACTACATCTTACTCTAAGGCCCGCCGCAAATACGCTTTGTCGCGCACGACATGGGTCACTCCTTGGGCACTGCGCATGCGTCGGCGTCGCTCCTTGTCGCCCGAGTGCGACCTCATTTTTGCTCTTGGTCGCACGTGATGGAAAAAACTGGTTTTCAGGCGACGTCGCCTCTGCTGAGCTGAATTCAGTGGAAGCGACCAGCGACAACATCCTCGATGGCTAATCAAAACAAAACACCAAATTCCTCCATAGGAAAAACCACTGAAAAAATACAGTGGACGACAGAGAAATGATACATATTGTTAATAATAATTATGCAGACACTGGATATGAAACATTTTGACACTCCAATGTTCCATTTTGCCTTTATTATAATTAGTGACACTCCGCATACCCTGGAATTGATTGGTTTCCATGTTCCCAGTGGAAATGGACATAATCAGTCTCTTGTTTTTCTCGGAAAATTGCGGACGAAGGTTTCAACTCTTGAGCCAGCTTTTAAATTAATTCACGTGTATAATAATAACTATAAGTCAATTGATATATTTTGCTGACAATAGCAGACCTTTCCTGCCGTTTTAACTTTTGATTTATTTTCTAATCTCCTTATTTGTTTTTTTTTTTAACTTTATTGTTTAATTATTTAACTTATCTTTTGTATTTTTTCTTTCCATTTTTTAATTACTCGATAGTTTTAGTTTATTTATATGTTGTTCATTAACCCCGTTTTTGGGCTTCGGCCTGTTTGGGGGACAATGTGGGTTTTTTCCCTCCAGTCGTTCTGCTGGTCGGATTTTTCCTGCTGGTCGGATTTTTCCCTGTTGTTGTTACAATTATTATTAATTATTATTATTATTATTATTATTATTATTATTATTATTGGAAGATAGAATCTTAAGGAGAAAGAAAGTGGTAAGAGATTTAGGCGTGATGTTTGCGGATAACTGTTCTTTTCGAACTCATTTGGATATTCTTAACCGTGATTTTTCTTGGCGTTTGGGACTGATCAAACGTCTTACCCATTTCTTTACCGAGCCTAAAATTTTCATTAAGCTTTTCAAGACGACCGTGGTTCCAAAGATGTTATATTGTAGTTGGGTGTGGTTTGGGGGCAATATGCAAATGCTGGCATTTTTACAGCGCAAAGTTTCAAGTTTTAAGAAGTATGTGCAAGAAAAATTTAAAATTCGGGATTCCTCATATGAAACGAGTAATGTTTCAACATTGATGTAATTATCAAGCGTTCTCTTTTCAACATACTAATCAATCTTTATTATGAAAGGATGAATGTTCCTGACATGCTTGGTGATTACAATTTTCACAATTTAAAAAGTTCTCGTAGAGAGTAATAAATTGTGATCGGTATAAATGGAGGACCAATTTGCGAGAAATTGACCCCATTGCCAAGATTATTAAAAATTTTGCGGATAATTTTGCAGATCGCAATATTGAAGAGTTTAAGGATAAACGTTTTAATCTATTTTACTGAAGCTTTTTGCTGCTTGCTTTTTGTTTTGTGGTGTTTTTATCTAAATATTTTTTTCTCGTGGCGTGTATTTTTTTTTTTTTCTTTTGGATTGTAAATGCAGGGCAGCAGCTTGGGGCTCTTACCACCAGAATTTCTTCTGGGTTTCCCCAGTTGTCGCTGCTTTAGTATTAAATTTAATTACACTAATTATACTAAATTAAAAAATAGTTATTATTATTATGATTATTATTATTATTACTTTATTGTTATATTATCCTTATCATTATTTATTCAATTGTATTCTCTGTTCCTGTTTGACTTGGCCTGTTTTTGGGGTTTTGATTGTCTTTCTAATTTCTACTTTTTTTTTAATTTTATTAGTTTATTTTATATGTTTTCTCATCTGTTAAGGCCTGTTGGGGGGCAACATTGGGTTTCACCCTCCGGTTTTTTTATTATTACATTATTGTTATTATTATTTATTCGTGTTAAATTTCAGTTTATATTATTACTTAAAAAATAATATTCATTTCGAAACAGTTATTTAATTCACTGGTTTTATTATCCAATTAATTATTAAGTACTTTTATATTTAAGTATTTTGTTACTGTTGTTTTAATATTTTTGATAATAAAGAAATTCTAAATATTCCTTGATTTTATGTTATTTAATGATAGCAAATACATCATATGATAAACTGATATCATTATGGACAAAAATATAAATAAATTCAGGTAATAGTATATATGATTCATATATCAGCCTGAGAAGCTAAACGTTCGTAAAATTCAACTTATTTGCAAGGGTTATACGGATTTATTATTACTATTAAAACAACACTATAAAAAATATTAAAACGACCCTACAAAAATATTTAAATATGAAATAACTTAGATAATATTAGAAAAGAAAAAAAAAGAACGAGATATTTTTGTCTGTGAGCATAATTACAGAAAAAATAAAATCGGTTAAGTAATATTTTAAGTAAGAAAATAAACTGAAAATTAACACAAATAATAATAATAATAATAATAATCAACTACTATCAAAATTTTCAAGACTACAAATAAAAAAAATCTAAATACAACAATAAAAAATATAAGCAATGCAAATTTATTTATTACATCAAAGTTTATTCATAAAATTAATGAAACACATAATAAATATTTGGTTTTAATACTTTCATAGTTGAATTTTGTATGTTAGCTTATATTTTCTAAGCAAAGCAATTTTCTTTATTGTCTGCACCTGTTTTGTTTTCTGAATTATTAATTATGATTTAAAAAATGAGATATAAATAAAAACATTAGTTGAAAATAATAAAATACCATTATTAATATCAGTTCACAGGACCAAAGGCATGAATATTTCACTACCGCATTTATACAAACTCTATTATTTAAATAGTTATCATTTATGTATACCATATAGGAGAGAAGACGGGTGAGCCGCGATAAAGGGTAACAACTGACGTCAACAGTGTGACCTTGACGAACCCCCCTACTGCAATGGGCAACCAGGTCACTCGTTATTTTTTATTTGCGGCAGGCCTAAGCAACATCTGTCTAGCTAGGGGTATCTAGGCAACCCTTCCTCACTGCCACCAGTACCACCATCAGTCCAGCGCTCCAGGTGCATATGATTAGACACCTCAAACAAACAAATTACTGGGTGCTCCTTCGTTACTCAAAGGGGTGTAACTGGACGCCCAGAATGCATCATGTGACCCTTTATTTCTGCACAATGAGGAGGGTCACTGAAACTTCCATGGTCCCGGCCGCTGAGCACCGGCCATTAATGCAGCAGCCGTGGGCCGTACTGATTAGGTGCCTGGATCCAACCAGTGCACATGACAATAACGAACAGCACCCTTTTCGCGGAGCGAATCCCAGCCCAAACTACGCTCATAGGTATCAGGCTGCACACTGTTTCTACAGCATAGGTTGTGACGCCTCACAATAACAACATAGTAGATGCCACAAATGCGGCCTACTAGAGGAACAGGTTTCGTTCCTCGTCTTAATATAGTAAATTACTCGTGAGTCCTTCTAACTTAACAAAAACATGGGCCAAAGCCACACAGCACACATTCACTTGATGTTGTTCCCTTCCCACACATATAACTTCAACCTGGATTCCACTACTTTCGTCGTTTGTCCAAATTCAGTGGAAGCCCTGGTGTCAAAGAAATATAAAAGAAGTCACTCACCAAAATGCTTCACATCATTTATGACTTTATTTGCAAACCTGATGCAAGTTTCCTCCCACATGTCGTGGCACAAGAGTTCCTTCTCAACTTGGTCAACAGCTCCACGCTTTCAATACATTCACTAGAGTATTCCAATTGCCAGCCGGCAAATAAAAATCTCCAAATGTCGTCGTCTATAATTAAGCCATCTTAATTCGCTGAGGCAAAATATATTACTGTTCAAAGTGCAGACAGCACTCAAAGCAAATACACTCTTCCATCGAACATGCTTGGAACCGAAAATCAACTTGAGCCTACTCGCCATAGCGATCGTGGTAGGAAAAGAAGCATGGCATGGCGGTCAGAAAGGTTTTTTGGATTCCCAAAAGTTCTTACAAATTAAAAACATAAACTAAGTAACAACAATATCAAAACGTACACACAACCCCACAACAAAGTGATGCAGCCACCAGCCTTGCCTCGTGGAAACAATGCCTGCTCCATTCCCACTGCGAAACAATGCTGACGCTTTACGCATGGCAAAACAATTAATAAAGAAAACATCACCCCACTATATTATAGCAGGGAAAACTACGTAATATATAATAATAATGCTTAATGGGGGAGGCCGTGGCCTGGTGGGCTTTCACTGCACACAACTGTGAAGTTAAGCTACATCAGGCACGGCTAGTCACTGGATGGGCGACCATCAGTGATAGACCATCTTTATCCCCCCCCCCCCCCTTCCCGGCTGCTGCGACCATCATTACAGCAGTCGTGAATCCAAGTCCATCCAGGGACCCAACTCGTCGGCCTCTGGCTATACAGGCCCTGGATGGATGTATTGGATCCCGATTTATAAATTAAAAAAAAAAAAAAAAATTGGAAACAACAAAAGATAACAGCGTACCTTAGCGCAAATAACAACACCTGGGATGGGCCTAGCAGTGCAGGCACAAAAAGAAAACTCACACTGACATAGGATGTCACAAATTAATACAGATCCAGCATTCAAGCTAACTCAATCATATAATAGTAACAGAATACTGATATATTTTTATGACTCCCATATACCTCATTGTAAAGTTGCCATTTCTTAGGCTCGGTGATAGATTCGTCTGTTGTGGGTCAGTACTGTCATGATGATTGACAGCTGATTACATATTATTATTATTATTATTATTATTATTATCATTATTATGTTACCATTGTGGAAAATCTATTCATGAAATTTCATCATGTATATGAGGGTGACTCCAAAAGTAATGGATAATATTTTTTTAAAGTCATTTTTATTCTACACCGTTACACCTTATGGAGGTCATAAATACATCTTTTAGGAACAACATGTCATTTTTCATCTTCAAACTTCAGTTTACCAAAGAGATGGTAGTCGCATGGTGCCAGATCAGGTTTGTAAGGCAGGTGGTTCAGTGTTCTCCATCCAAGTTTTCTGATCTCCTCTATGGTTTTGTGACTGACATGTGGCCGTGCGTTGTCGTGCAGTAGCAGAACAACCTGCTTCACCTGATGTGATCCAACACGACTCATTATCCTATAACGTGCTGCACATTGTCAAGGCTTTGTGCAGTGCATGGCGTCTATCACATGATAATCTGCTTGGCCACTGACTAACCATACTGCGATCAACAGCTGCATCTCCATAAGCTTTTTTCAACCTTTTGTTTAATGTTTCCCCACTGTCTAGTTCTCACAGCAAAGGAACTCGATCACAGCACATTGCTTCTGACAAATGTCCAGTACAGCAGCCATCTTGAAGGAGTGCCATCATGGTGCCACTCAAGGGAAGGACTTAAACTAAATTTGGAAATATGTATCTATGAATTCCATAAAATGCAAAGATGTAGAATAAAAAATAAATTTTTAAAACAATATTGTGCATTACTTTTAGAGTGACTCTCGTAATATCATTATATGTGGAAATGTGAATCATGACCAGGTAGACATCCTGATAGACAGATGGTAAACTGCAGACGTAAGGAGGGTGGTGAAACTTAAGTGCCTTGGAATCAACAGAAATTCAAAGAAATCTCCAGCTAATGTGTCAACGTGATAATTTATCGAGAGTTCAAATTGGAGTTTCATGGTCGAGCAACTGCATATAAACCAAACATTAATGCAACTTATGCCAAGCATCACTTAGAGTGATGTAAAGATTGATGAAAATAGCCCTTGAGGTATGATGATATGTCTTAAGGAGAGACAAACCATAATACACAAATTGGCAGTCTGGTGGATAGAAGCTGATGTGGAAAATGCTGGGGAAATAAAACTATACAACTACAGTGTGCTAGAAGTAAATTTGTGTGATGGTTAATGGCTGTTTCTCATGGTTCACACTCAGCCCCCTACTTTGTGTGAAGGAACAATGAACATGGAAGCTTATCTCTTGTACCAGAAAATTCCATGCTGCCCACATTATGGAAACAGTTTGATGTGGACCCATAATGATTTCATTGCAAACATGTACCCTTCCATAAAGCATTCTGTACAAAGTCATGTTCAGAGTTTGGATCTCAATCCTATAGAACAATTGTGTGATGGATTGAAATGCTGTGGCTTACCATACAAGCCCATAACAGTGAGAAAAGTAACCACTGCCATTCTGGAAGTATGAGATGGAATTTCATCTATTACATTTCAAAAATTGGTTGAGAGTTTTCTTGAGTGGTAGTTGTTATTGCAAAAAATGACATATTAATGTCTTACTTCTTCACAGGAGAAGCAAGTGGAAGTGTATCCAGATATTTTTGATCATGTAACAGGGTTCATTCTAGGACCAAAATATATGGGTCAATTTGACTTCAGCCTGAAAACTGCGAGTCAAATTTTAGATTCTTTTTGACTTCCATATTTTTACTTGCATTTATGAGCTCAACAGTTAATTAGAAATTTAAACAAGACTGCATGTGACAAAATGAAATGAGGCTAAAATGTGGTTAGAAGGATATGGCCGATAATATTCAAAATTTAATGAGTCAATTTTTAGCAAAAATGCCCATTTGATGCGTAAATTGAACGCTGATGTAATCAGCATTCTCTCAAGTAAATTTTACCAGGTGGGTAAAATGAAGAAATAGTGGCATAAACAAAAATTAAAAACAAGCTGTGCAGTCACTGAAATCAACCAAAAAAAATCCCACGTCTTTTAATTAATAATTATGTAATTTCTTTTGCCTTTCCAAGCATGACATCATCTTTTTCACTTCATATAATTTCATTTATCATGCCCTTTCAAAAGGGTCTGGAGAGAACACTGTAATGCATTGTAAAGAGAATGAAAAGTAGAATTTCCCATTAATCAAATATTTGGAGCATCAATTAGATCAACTTTGGAAACCATAAAAAAAAAAATAAAAAAAAAAGTGATGATAAAAAAAAATTAAAAGTCCAGGGTGAATCAAAAGTCTCCATAAAAATGGGAATAATGGTGACTGATGTCTATAGTAGGTGAACCAATTAAAAGGAATGCCACAAATGAAGGAAGAACAAATTGACATCATTCTCTTGGCTATGAGTGGTACCAGCGTCATATAGCGTATACATTCAATGAAACTCACTGAACGCAGATAACCCATGACAGCGTGGTGAAACTCATTCAGAAATTCGAGAGGGCAGGTTCTATCGCCGACAAAGCCAGACCTGGATGACCGAAGATAGCAACAGATGAGCAAAATCCGTACTTTGAACCCTCTTAAAAAGTGAATCACATTAGCTTGCAAACAAATAACGAGAGAAACATTGTCATGTGTTCGACAGAATTGGTTGGAGTGCCTGCCACTTTGGATATGGAAGAGAAACATGTGGAACATATCCTGTAACTGTAGCATAATATACACACATTCACCAAAAGTCATGGCACACCCCTCCAATCAGATTCCGCTGCTTCCATTCTCGGAATGCAGGTGCACAGGACTCCTTGATATTACACAATTATTGTAAGCAAAACCAGCTGCAGAAATGGCAGCACGCAAAGAGCTATTCGCATTTGAACAGGAGATGATTGTTAATGCCAGACAGATGGGTGCCTTAATATCAGATGTAGCCAACACCCTGCAATTTTCCCGCAGAACCGTTGCAAGGGTATATCGAGAGTACACCCAACGAGAGGTTACAACCCATATCGGACAGTGGACGGGCCGCCCACGGCGGCTCATTGATGCCAAAGGTGTTTGCCGGGTCACCCAGCTTGCAACTGCTGACCGAAGGGTGACAGCGGGCCAAATCACCATGCGGTACAACCAGGGACGTCCCATAACTGTATCCGTGACGACAATTCGGCGAACCTTGTCAGCTGCAGGGTTTGGGAGCAGGAGACCACGACGGGTTCCGCTCTTGATAGCTGTGCATCGTCGGCAACGCTTAGCCTGGGCCAACCAACATCGACATTGGACCGCTGAGGACTGGCAGAGAGTTGCCTGGTCCGACGAGTCACGATTTCAGCTGCATCGGGTCGATGATCGTGTCCGTGTCTGGCGATAATTGTGTCCCCGCTTGTAAGGTGGGGACCACTCAGGCAGGTGGAGGCTCCATACAGGTCTGGGGTGTTTTCTCGTGGCATGCAATGGGTCCATTGGTGCATCTGACATCCACTCTGCGTACTACTTCCTACGTCGATCTGCTTGGGGAGCACCTGCACCCCTTCATGAGCTTAATTTACCACGCAGGTGGTGGTATCTTCCAGCAAGATAATGCATCTCCACACAAAACCCTTATGACACAACAATGGCTGGAGGAACATGCTACCGACTTCACAACAATGATTTGGCCTCCATGTTCCCTAGGTTGCAATCCTATTGAACATTTGTAGGACGTCATCGAACGATCTGTCAGTTCGTCCCCAACACAACTGGTAAATGCAGCATTGTTATGGAGTATAGTAGAGGCGGCATGGCTTGCAGTGCCTGTGGATGTGTTCCAGGGACTGGTAGACTCTCTTTCACGACGAGTCGCCACCATTATCCAGGCCAGAGGGGGCCCAACACGTTATTAGGCAGGTGTGCCATGACTTTTGGTGAGTGAATGTAATCCCGATGTGTATGGAGATTTTTGACTCGCCCTGTGTATTTGAAAAAGAAGCAACATATAATGCAAGTATAGTCAAACCATAAGATCTAAAGCTCTGAGTGGAATGATAGATTAACAAAGAAAAGGGAAGTAACAACTAAAAAAATGGGAAGGTAATTCTCATTATCATATTTCCCCAATCAGGAGTTATCACCCATACTCCCTTTTTTCCTTGTTAATCGAGCATTCCACTCAGGGCTCTAGATCTTACAATTTGATTTTACCATGTGATTTTATTGCAGACTGTATTAATCAAAATATTCTAGTTGACATGGTTTACGCCGATTTTGAAAAAGGGTTTGATGAAGTTGACCACTGTCTTTTATAAATGTTATTTAAATATTTATATTTGCCAATAAGATAAAAAATAGAAGTACGGTATTTATATAATTTTGGACAGTTTCTAAATCAGTAAATTTAACGAAATTTTTTCTCTTTTATGTATAATTTTGGATATTATTTTTAATAATAAGTTATGTCAATAACAAGGATTTACTTACAAAATTGTATCTTTCAAATTTTTTTTAATGAAATCCAAATAAATTACAACTGAAAATGATTTATATGAGCATCCAGATTACAATTAATTTTACTAATTTAAATAAATTTAAAAGTCTAACAATTGAGCCATTAAAAATAGATGGCATCATTATACAGGGTGGCCCATAAATATGTTCAGGTTTTTGACAGTCTACAACTTTTGAATGGAGCAAAGTATATTAAATACGTAAAGTGAGAGAATAGCTCATTATTTCCAGAACTGCCACAGAGCATCTCAGTCACTATCCTCCTGAAATGACGTGTTACTCCCTTCTTTTCCACCTGCTGAATGATGAGAGTTTCGCCCTCGAAAAGCACTTCTAGGATTAGGTTGTATTTTTCTTTATACTTAATTATTGTTGTGTTTAAAGAGTTGTTTTTCTTTTGTCTTTATCCCCTTGAAAGGTGGATTGGGCGCCGTGGTCCTGTCGAATGGCTAGCCTGGTCCCCTGACCTGATTTTTTCTTATGGGGCTATCTCAGAGAGAAAGTCTACACCCACCCCAATGACGGCATCGAGGAACAGATTCCTATCGAGTTCTGTCGAAATGTGTGTGCAAACATGGCTTTTTGCCTTCAAGCCATAATCAATCTCGATGAAGCACGGATTGATATTGCACTGGAAAATTGCACATAGAAACATTTTTGTATCCTTTGACAATGTATACCACTTCACAGATTAAATAGTATTCTACAATGGAGTTATTGGCTGTCAAACACCTGAATTATTTATGGGCCACCCTGTATATAAATTAATAAATACTAGTTTCAAAAAAATTGAATAAATATATTTTCGTCCAAAATAAACAATGACATGTATTGCTTTGAGAACTAGTTTGTACAGCCTTTAATTAAATTTTTATCATAAGAGAGCTCCTATTGAAAGAGGGCATTCAAATCGAAATATGGCATCAGTTTCAATCCAGTATTAGTCATCCTAGGTACCGACAGTGAACATCTACTGATTGGCAAAAGGTTGTCAGATGAATCCACTGGACGGATGAACGTTGGCACATACGGCAAGAAAAGTCAGAAAGAAATGTCAAACCATTTGTGGACAGCAAAAAGCTGGCAAGGCAGAGTGAATCATTCAACAAAGTCGAGAATGCTTTCATGGCCAATACGAATAGATTTAAAATTAGGTATCGATCCTGCTGACCATGTACAATCATACATGGACATTGTCTTTTCTGGGCATGATGGCATCTCCTAGCACGACTATGTGACATCTCATACAGCTGGAATTGTACACGAGACCACTTTAATTGGGTTATTCGTTCCATGGATACTCCACCTCTCACCCGCCAACAGCTGTCAACTGAACTGCAGTCAGTATGGCTCAATATCCCTGTGAACACTTTTCAGCACCTTAATGAGTCTTTCCCAGCCCGTTTAGCCGCTATCCGAGCTGCACATGGTGGTTATTTCAGATATTAACAGATGGTCACATTAATGTGACTTGACTGTTTACAAGGTTGGTATAAAAAGTATCAGGAAAAGTTTCGGAAAAATAGATTTATTTCAGATATTGCTACAAAACTTTAAAATTCTTCAAAGTACATCCCTTGAGCGTCGAGCCCATGGATATGAATTAGAAACTGGATCGCTCACACCAATGGGCTGAACGTTGCAGATGCGTAACCAAAAAGATAATCGGAAGCCCGGGGTCCAGGCAGTAGTACACGATGAGAACGGGGAGAATTCTTTCAGCAGCTATATTTCATAGGCTTGGCTAACGAGAGGAGCAGTATCAAGAAATTCATCTCTCTCAAATTGCTAACGAGAGAAGGAGTAAGAAAATATTGAATAAATATACTTGAAATAACAACAGGAAATTTATCTTTTTATTTTAGTATAATGTAACATATGGATAAAAATCTGTAATGTTGCGCGTGTATTTTTGGCGGAAATTTCATACCGTTTAGATCGTTGTTTCCTACCATCGATCTCAATTCAAAACGAGATAGAAGAAAGAGAAGTACGGTACTGTGTGTATACTCAGTGAAAGTTTTAATATTTAATGTTTTTACAATGAAAGCCATGCAAATTATTTTTATAAAAAATCTGAACCATGATTTGATTTGCATGGAATACTTCGAAACTTTTATCTGTTGGCTTTGTATAATTCATAACATTTATTCTACTACATGACGGGTTATGGATATTAATTACTTTCTAATTAATATTCATGGTATGGTATGCAAATTTTTTTTTAACAGGTCGGTCTATCGCTGTATCGAAAAGAATAAACATTGAAAACAATTGCTGTGGATCATTTAATTTTTCAAATTATCTCTTAAAATTAATTTCATGAATACAACCAAAATTCATGTAAAATTGTAAATTACAGGTGAGAAATTATTTTTAAAATCAAGTTTTTAAATTTTCAATTAACTCATAATGATCTAAACATTAAATTTTTAAAATTAATTATGACTGGTTTTTAATAAAAATATTGTCACCTTTGGAGTTAAAAATAATTTTAAGTATATTAACACAATTAATTATAAAAGTTGTTTTAAAATTTTAATTTATTAATCATATAATAATAACATTAAAAAATATGTAAACTGCAGAGATATTTTCAGTTGATTTTATGTACATTTACCATATATACAATTGAAATGATTTGAGAATTATTTACATTATTTTTTATCCATTATAATATATTTAAAAAAAAATCATTTTTGAGTTGTATGGTTGAAAAATTAAAAGGTAATTTTGGCTCAATTTTGAAATTACATTTTTAGTAGAAAAACATTACTGTTGTACCCATAAATAAACAGGTACAACAGTAACGTTTCCATTAAAAATGTAATTTCAAAATTGAGTAGAACTTGCCTTTTAATTTTTCAACCATACAGCTCTAAAAATGATTAAAAAAATATTATAATGGATAAAAAATAATGTATATAATTCTCGAATCATTTCAATGATGAGGATTTTATTTTCAAATTTCTACTTTGATTCATATAATTTTACAGTAAGAACAAAATGAAATGAAAATAAACATTTGAAATAATTTTCAGCTCGTTTTACTCCACATTATTCCAACTAATTATTAAAAAGTTATAGAATAAAATGATTTTTTTTTAATTTATTAGAAAAGGTAAGCTCTGTTTACTAAATAATATCAATAGAATATAAATTCTTTATTCTGCTGAGATCAGTGATCTCAATACAAAACTGCTTTGTATTGAGAACGATGGATGAGATCCGTCCCTGAATTTATCGATATTTTGGTTACGGATTCCTCCCATAGGTGTGAGCGATCCAGTTTCTAATTCATATCCATGCTTTTGCCAGCATCTTTTCCATGACTTGAAAGCTCCCTGGTAGGCAGATTCCGAAAAGTCCTTAACCCTAGAATAGTCTTTGCCATGGTCTTAATTCAGCAGCATATCCTTGTTACTAACTAAACGTCTCCCACACGTACATCGCGTTGAAATCCAGTTATGATTAGTAGTATAGTTCTATTGATTGAATTAAGGAATTTTGTGTATATAATTATTATATAACAAGTAATTTAGAACAACAAATTTATTAACCACTTTGTTGTTATGGCAAGATTAAAAAAACAATCAATATAAGAATACTTGAAAAAATATATGTATAAAAATGAATTTTATTGTCTAAAATGTTTTAAAAGACAAACGAAAAGAGATCTTTTTAGAATTTGGAAAAAAAATTGGACTTAATATTGACCTTTGAGGAATACCATTTGTGATCTCAAACTGAACTTTCAGGATTATTTACCTTTATTTTTTTACATTCGTACACATTCCTTTCAACAAATTTAAACATTGTCCTCTTATACCATATTGTTTTAATTTTACAAACAAAATATCATGATTAACCAAATCCCAGGCTTTATTTAAATCCAAAAAAATAACTGCTGAATTAAGACCATGATTTATTTAATTTTTGTGTCAATTCCAATAATAAATTTTGGGTTGATTTCTTTTTTCTATAACCATATATTTCTTTAGCAAAAATATTGTTCTTTTCCCAAAATTCCTCAAGTTTTTTTTTTAATGTAATGTTGAAAAATTTTTTGTAATAATAGAAAGTAAAGATACTGGTCGATTATTATTTAAATCTGTTTTTTTTTTTTACCTTTCTTATACACTAGGTGACAAAACTATGAAGACACCCAAGAACTTACACTGGCACATTTTGTTAACATGTTTTATTTTTCGAATCAGATTTTTTTATATTAAAAAGAACATTTCAAATAGAATATAAAGAGAAATTAACGAAATTACTTTAGTATTTAATCAAGTTCTCACATTTGGAGATAAACACGGCGACAAAACTTTGAAGTCACATATGAAAGTGGTAAAACAAAATAACATGATAAGCTTAAAAGCATTATTTAGTATGAGGTGTAACTTCCACCGTTCTTTATTACTTCGAAAATGCGTTTAGGCATCGAGTTAATCAAGTTTTGACTATCTTTTAATGACATTTCCTCCCAGCAATCGACAATATGTGCTTTCAGCTGAGATATTGATGAGAATTGGCGACCACATGTTCTCCATTGGGTTTAGATCTGGCGAAAGTGCTGGCCAAGGCAAAACGGTGATTTTCTTCTCTTCCAACCACTTTATTGTTGCAGTGTATGAGTGAATCGGTGCATTATCTTGTTGAAAGATCCACTTTTTTCCTCCCATCAGCGGCCCAAACGATAAGAAGTTGGTTTCTAACATGTCTTGATACTTTTTAGAATCCATTTGACCGTTGATAAAGACTAGGGGGCATTGTCGCTTCCAACCAATGCACCCCCAGACCATGAGAGATCCACCACCTTGTTGCCTTCTGGATAAAATTAGTTCATCCTTTCTGATATCATGAAAGTAACATGAAAGTCCATCAGGTCCATCCAAATTAAATTTTTTTTCATCACTGAAAACAACTTGATACCACTGGGTTGTCCATGACATGTGCTCTTTGGCAAAATCAAGTCGCATACTTTTATGCTTGGTTGTGAGGGCTGGTTTACGTCGTATGAGTTTTCTTTGAAGATGTTCAGACTCTTTCAGCATGCTTTGTACAGTTCGTAGAGATGCACTGATGCTTAATTCTTGTTTAATTTTTCGAGCTGTAGTAGTTTTGTTGCTTGCACTGCGAATGATGTGTCGGCGCTCAGAAGTTGTTGTAGCCTTTGGTCGACCTCCAGCATTTTTCTGACCATATTTTTCGGTATTTCGAATATAGTTGCTAACAGCTGTAAGTGATCGTCCAATTAAACGTGCTATTTTCCGATTTGACAATCCAGTAGCTCTGAAGGCATCAATTTTCCCACGTTCATACATTGTTAATCTGACACCTGAAGGCATGGCTGATTGAAAACTTTAATCAATGTGCAGAATAACTTGAGATATTTAACTCCCATATATATCGCCATGTAAAAAATTTTATGCAAATTTGACTGTTCCAATAACAATGACAAGGGGTGGTTTCATAGTTTTGTCATCACGTTTATCTCCAGCCGTCAGAATTTTTAATATATTAACATAATTTCGTTCTCTTTTCTTTATTTTCAATTTGAAATGTTCTTTTAAATATAAACTGACTTGTTTCAAAAAACAAAACATGTTAATAAAAAGTGTAAAAGTGAGTTTTTTGAGTGTCTTCATAGTTTTGTCACTTAGTGTAGATTGGCCTAACCTTTGACATTTTCATCTGTTCTGGCCATTCATTTGTCTTCAATATTACATTATATAAATGAGTAAATGGGTTAACAAAACCTTTATCATTAATTCTAATGTCCTTTGCCCATATTCCATCAATTCCTGAAGACTAATTTATATTTAGCCTTCCAATAATTTTTTCAATTTCTTATTCTTCCACAGAATTCACAATAATAGAATTTTGTATTGATATAAGCACTTGTAATTAATAATAAATAATACATCTCAGAGGGTATAAATAAGCACCATCATTCATAACAACACGTCCAAGAGACGTACAAAACTTTATGTTGACTACTAACTCTACATCTAAAAGACGCACTATGTTTACGAAAACAGTCAATACACGCTGTTGATATGCAAGCTGGACAAGTGAAAAACACCACTATTCGAAAGAATGTTTGTTTGATGAAGCATACCTGGAGATAGAGAGCGCTCTTTCAAGGCCAAGCGCAGCAGCTGATGTTTAAAATTTTAACTACGTCTCCAGGACGTATGGTTAGTATTCTAGGGTTAAGGGTATGCATGCAAGCTTCTTTGACGGCACTTAGGGTCCAATGGTGGTGTCCTTTTGAGGGAGGATTTCACTTTTGGGGATAGGAAAAGGTCTGCTGGAGCCAAGTCGGGACTGTAAGGTGGTTGGAGAATCGTCGCGACGCCATTTTGCATCAGATAGTCTGTCATCTTGGAGCAGGTGTGGCTGGTACATTGTCTTGATGCAATTTCCAATATCTGGCGACGGATGGTCTGAATTCAGCATTTCACCACACATTGTCGTCGGTTCTTGAAGTTAGCAGCCATCCAGCGCCGGGCTCATTCTCCAAACTCTCTCTCAGCCATCTTTGAAGAGCTTGTGCCACTTAAAAACTGCAGTTTGTGACATGATTTCATCTTTGAACACTTGGCGAATCATGCCCAACGTCTCCATATCTGATTTCCCCAGTCCAACACAAAATTTGATGGCGTACCGCTGTTCAATCGTTTGCTGCATTTTGAGCTTGCAGCGAGTCACTCGACAGGGGTCCACTAAAACTTCAATTTAACTTGAACAAACGCTCGCAGGCGACTGACGCTTGGCACGTTTTGAAGGTCAGACGCCACACCACCGAGCATGCTCGGTGCGACCTCGTTGAGAACTACAGTTACGTCAGGAAAAAATTGTTCCTGATACTTTTATACAAACCCTGTATGTTAGGATCCTTCAGAAATTGTGAACAGTTGTTTTAGATTTTCCAATTATTGCAGCAATTTCATATTCAGATTAACTACACTTATGGTAAGGTGTCATTTGCCCTTTTGAGCATAAACACTGGGCTAAACTACTTTTGCCCATTTCTGATAAATTATGCTTGAAAGCATTCAGTATAATTCCAATTAGTGTGCAATGATCTTGGATCATTTAGTGTAAATATTTTATGGGTGGTCTTATGTTTATTTCCAGGCAGATTTAGTTTTAAATACCGGTACTAAATTTTACAATTTTGTAAAAACTGCAAATAAATAATGTGTAAATTATTGACTGTATGGTTTGCTAAGCAGTTCAGTCATCTTTGATTAAAAAAAAACCAAAAAAAACACGCTTTCATGCTCTAATCACTATACTAGGACATCATCGGTATTTTACAAATCTTACAAACCACCGTATTCTGTACCGATTTCTTGAGTGAGTGCGAAGATAGTGAGTAGAAACTTCTTTTGTTATCCATTATGGTATCGAAATCACAAATTATTTAACTAACTTTTATTTTCAGGATAGTTTTATCATTTATTCCAAGTCTGTAATTATGGCATAATCAAAACAAAATGTAAACGTTAACCAGTGATACATGTCACTATAATATGTACTTCCTAAAGAAGGCAATCTATAAGTATAATTATATTTAAATGGTTCTAAATTTCAATAAAAGATTATTATTAAAGATGCAGGTGTCACTTTTAATTCCAAACTAAACTCTGTTGGCCATATCAATTTTTTTTTTAACTTCTTAAGCCAATCAAGCTTCCTGTTTTATTATCAGAAATGCTTTTTAATAATGTTGGCTTTTTCATTTTCCTTTAATGCCTTAGATCAACATTGGAATATGCCTTTGCTATTTGGTCTCCTTATCATGTTAAAATGGAACTGTGCTTAGAGAAAGTACAAATGGAAGGGGAAAAAACTCCTCTTGTCCATACAAAAAGAATTTTAATGCACCGTATATGCATTAAAATTCTTTTTATATGGACAAAAGGCGTTATTTTTCTTCTTTCATTACAACTATCCACAGTTACTTCATATTTCATCTAAGATTTCTTATATACATTTTTTTAATATTTCACCTTACCTTTTCAATAATAAAAATACGTGACTAATACTTATCTCTAAAATGTTTTTAAATGTGCTAAATTAATCAATAGACGTATTAAACTGTGGATCACCTAATAGGACCTTATCTGCTGCCACCCTGTTTGAATGGACCTTGTCACCTGGTGTTTAACTGCAATGTGCTGCCAGCGTTGTTAGATACTGTACCTTTAGTTGTCCACGAGGATGTGGCTGCAACATAACGGTGCACCTATTTCAATGATAACGTCCACAAGCACCTGGACAAGAGATTCCCTAATCATTAGTTTGGAAGGGGAGGTTTTGTTTCCTGACTAGCAAGATCACCGGATCTAACTTCTTTGGATTTTTTCCTTGTCACCACTGGCAGCACATCAAAAGTCATTGGTGTATGAAATCGCAGTAAAATTAACGTGATGGGCTTTCCAGGGCCCAAACTGCTGTCTCCGTGTTCAACTAACACCAAGAATATTTGAAATAGTGTGCCAAAATTTCTTGTAATGAAATACTGAGCTGGTGACTACCACTCTGGACACTTACTCTGTACTATAAGTTGTTGCTATGAGGTGTAAGTTATATATAAATTAAAAAATTTTTATTTGCTCTGAAAACCATCTGTAGAGTTTGAGTAAAGGTTTTGAGACTACCCTCTGAGGTTTTTTTCCTTCTATTTTATTTTAATTTATTACCCACTCCTTTCCCTTGATTACGAGTTAAGAATATATTTTCCAGTATTACCTTGTTTGAAAGATAATAGGGTTAGGTGATATATGCTTCTCTTTTTCTTTTTAAACTGTATTCTGATGTCATATATCTTAGTCACATTCGCTTATGATTTAAGTTTGTCAAATCCTATGAGAACATCCATTATTAATAACAGGGTTAAAAATTAAATAATTGACTGTCATCACCTTGTAACACCTCCCAATACAACAGCTCCAAATACCATTCCACTGCATCCAACCAACCACCATCCTATGTATTTTGAAGAAACCTTCGATGCGTCTACTATTGGTGATGTTACTGTTGTGGAAGAACGTAATGGTGCAATAACGTGATGGTGCAACTGCAATATTTCGTTAAAAAACTTTTTTATAATATGTTCGTAAATAAATAAAATTTTGTCACGTTTGATATAACTATACCTTGTTTCCTTTACAGAATAAATTTGCAAGTGCGCTCGGCCTTGCCAAATGGCTTCGAGGTGTATGAGAAA
Organism: Rhysida immarginata; assembly: GCA_023313115.1. Lineage (NCBI taxonomy): Eukaryota > Metazoa > Arthropoda > Chilopoda > Scolopendromorpha > Scolopendridae > Rhysida > Rhysida immarginata. The sequence goes on along the minus strand of JAHWFO010044193.1, from coordinate 704,016 downwards.
ACTGTCTCTATGAATAAATTTTTCATATTATTATTTACTTGATATTCATTCGCAATGATTTAATAGCTGAACTAGGCGACTGATAAAAAAAATAATAAAAAAAAGGGGGGGGGGCGGTTAAATAGCGAATGAAGGAATCCCTTTCCTTTCGGATACCACGATCATGCAGTCTTTACTACAAGGGGAGGGGGATACTCATTTGTTTTTGATCATTATTTTTAAGAGGTTGGGCTTCACTACAAATGCATTGGACCATTTTAATACCCCTGCGTTTTATTAACATCAATACACATTTCAATTTACAAGAAACTCCAATTACTATTTTTCCATTAAAACAAGAAGGCAATGAAAATTGCATCCCTTAAGATGTACCTGTAGTTTCCTATATAAAAAGTGGCGGCATAAAGAGTTTTTTACTAATGAAAAATGTAACGCCGGTAAAGCCATTGTCATCAACGTTTTGGTCAAGCAGATTTCAGGGAAGGGGGGGGGGAGAGGCAACTATCCGTCATTCCCACAATTCAAGTGAAGGACACTTCCGTTTCCAGTTCTCTGTTTGGAAAATGGAGGCAGGGAAGAACGTTAGTGGGAAGCGAAGCTCTAACTGTTCCAACGCTAAATTTTTGATGCCAAAAGAGCGCCAGCAGTCGGCAGCGGTTGATGCGAAATGAGTATCAACTTCCGCTATTGAATAACCCTGACTACCCCCCTTCCATGAGCGTTCAAGGTGGCTGTTCTTTTAAACCCCCTGTTGTAACCTTATTCCCATTTTTTTAATCCCTCCGATTTTTTTAATGCTTCTTTTAAAATTTAATTAATTAACTTTAATGTATTTTTTTAAAATTTTAATGCTTTCTATTTCTAATTCTTCTTTTAAATTTAATTTACCTAAATTTAAATGTTTTTTTGAATTTTAATGCTTTTTATTTTTAATAATTTTTGAATTTTTAAAATTATTTTTACAATCTAAATTATGAATGCATGATTATAGAAAATCACATGTAAAAAATTTGTAAGAAAAAAAAACTATATTTGTAGTTTTTAAATTTTTTAATAAAACATTGTTTATACACTTAATAGGTTTACTAGATCAAATGACACATGCTGTAAATTTTAAAATTAATGCATAAACATTACAATTATACATAAGTAGCTTGAATATTATTCAAAGCTTTTTTTTATAAAATGTAAAATATATTTTAAATCTAAACATTAAGTGTTGTTTCTAATACAATTTTTTTTATGAAAATACATTATGCATGAATTTAAATGTACAATACATATATCTTTTATTTAAATTTGATTTTTGAAACAATAGATTGGTGCATTAACATTTCTAATATTTCAGCAAACATCATTTAACAGTGAATTACACATGAACAATTTTTCTTAATTTTTTGTGTTGATATTGATCAGATGAATGCATTTCCCGGTTTTTGAAGCGAACTGCCCAGAAAATTCTGATTCTGAGATAGCAGTCTAATAAATATCCTTGCATATTGACAGAACACATTTCCATCAGGGAAGTGTCTTCCACACCATTTATTATTTCATGCAGTGTCCTTTTGACACAAGGCAAATGTGACACAGTAGAAAATTTTTCCAGGAAAATTTTTTCCCAAACTTTAAAAACATCAAAAAAATATTGACTACATATTGTTAACTTTCCAAAATCCTTGTCTGGAAAATTAATCGCTTTTAAATAAGCAAATGTTTGAGACCTATTTTCAAATTTAGGATCACTATCCACTAAAACATCTTTGCACTGGCTACAATCGTGCCTTTCTAAAAATTTCTTGATGATATAGCCTGCCACATAAAATTGCGCATTTTCCTCTATAACATCAGGTGGCTCAACTGATGCAGACCCACTCTCAAAAGATAAATTTACTCCCTGCGTTGCAGAACTACCTGCAACATTCAAAGTGTTAATTGATTGCAATTGTTGAAAGAAAAGATCAGTGTCTTCTTCACAGTTTGAAGTTTCAGACAATTTAAAAATTGACGATACATAGACATGCTTCATTGCATTCTCAAATGCAGCTGGAGTCGGATTGTCATTACTACCCTGCTTCTGACGAATTACACTGAATAAATTTTCTAGGCAATCCTGGTTGAATCGCCTAGTTAACATGTACGTCATTTTAAAATTATCTCTTAAATGTTCCCATAGAAGTAAAAGACTACTGATATTAATTTTCCACCCTTTCAGGGATGCTGGTTGTCTGACACTTTTAAATTTAATTTGATTTAGCCATTCAAGAGATTCTTTTAAAAACTGAATGTGCCCACTGTCATCGGCCAAAGCAAAACGCAGTTTGGTTTTTTCTTTGATTGTTTTCCGGCTACTATTGAATGTGTCAAACAGATGATCCATTTTTTCAACAAAGTTGGCAGTATGAATGGCCTCAGCAGGAATATCCTGGTGGTTCAATGAGATGAAAGTTTCAATGGCAATTGCCACTGAACAACTCATTACTTGGGCAGCAAGGGAAACTTTCATGTTTTTGAAAGCAGGAACTGTAATGTGTTTTACTGTTAGTTTTGGTACTAATCTTAATTTTAAATTTTTACAACTATTGTATATTTTTTCAATGTATTCCCAAGAAACACTATTTCCTGCTATTTCTAAGCCATACTTTTTAAAATTATTTCTAAAATTTTTCAACAAATGTGGAGTGTCATTTAGGAAAAAAATTTTTTGTTCTCCAACAGAAAAATAAGGCTTATCAACAGTTACTCCAATCAACCTTTGTGCCAACTGATTGTTAGTGCCCTGATCGCAAACAACTGCTACTACTTTTAAACCAATACTACTTAGTTCAGTAATGATGCTGAATATCAATTTTTGTAATTGATTAGCTGGAGTTGAATCCGAACTAAAATAGTAAGCCAACGGTTGTTTCCAATTCCTGGTGACCCATCTAATCATGAACACCAGTGCTTGGTTTGCAATTTTTGGTGATGTTTTATCCCCAAAGTCTACGTAACCAATAATTTTGTCTCTGGACTCATCATAAAACAAACCTTTCTTCATAGCCATCTCATCTAAAATTAAGATGCATAATTTGTCCGTTTCAGATAAATTTTGTATTGTTGTTTGGAGCATCTGTTTAACACATTCATTAATACCAGTCTTAACATCACTCTGCTTGAGCCACGTCTGTAAAGAGCGAACAGAAGGTAGAGTCAAAAATTTTCCACATAACCTGTAAGCACGTGGACCATGAAAATATAGGTTGAGAGAAAATGTTTTCATATCATTTGTCCACCTACGACCGTACTTATTTTTCTTCTGGAAGGCCAACTGAGCTTTAAAAATTTTAAAAGTTTTATCATCAAAATTTTCTTTAGCACACTCCAGACATGCCTCAAGCATCTTTTCTTTTAGTGGCGTTGCTTTTTTTTTTTTCAATATATCCAGCCGGCGTTTAGAACGACTGACTTTTAATCTCAATTTACTCACACATGATTTCAAGGAAAATAGCCTCTTTTTGGTTCTTGGCGTGGGATTACTTTTTGGAAGTCTTACAGGTTCGCATTCAGTTGTTAGAACATGTTGGAATGCGGGGGTACATGGGCTGGGTACTGAAGTGTCCATGTGCACTTCAGATGACAGAGAAAAGTCACATTCACTGCCTTCTGGAGGTAGAGAATGTATTTCAGATAACATAGAGAAATCACCTTCACTGGCTTCTGGAGTGACTGCATGCACTTCAGATGACATAAAGCAACTAACTTCGCTGTCTTCATGTGCTGGCATGGATAATTCTTCAGAGGAAGTACTGAAGGTATATGCTTGACTTGGGCCTAAATTAAATTAATATTAAAACCCCATTAATAATCACTTGTATTCTTCTATGAGTGTATATGCAAATATACACTTAAAAGGTTCTTTAGTTGAGAAAATCAGACATAAGGAAAAAGGAAGCTTTCACAATGATTTAATCTAAACCTGTAAGGTAAACTTACCAGGTAAATTAAAACTTTTGAAAACAGATGGAACTGCATCTGGCAACAGACGTCTTCTATCTGGTCCCATGAAATCACCATCAACAAAATGTTTGCTGCACAGTCTGTATCCTTTGTACAAGGCGGCAGAACTTTTTTCAAGCAGTTCAGGTCTGCTGGCCTTCGTTGCCCATTCCTTGCATCTAGTCATAAAATATTAAAACATGGTATGAGCAAACTTGACAAAATTTTAATTGTGCATAAACAACACTGAATGTTGTACACAATAAAATCATTATACTGACAATGATATGATGTATACATAAAGATACCAATGACTATTGAAACTAGATAAATTTTGTCATAGACACTATAAATTTTTCTATATTATTAATTAACAAATAGAAAACACTTCGCATATGTTCTAATACTCATAGTAAACAATTCATAACTACAGTCAGTAACAAAATTATAGAACTCTCTACTTTTGTTTGCATTTGATAAAACACTCAATTAAAATGCAGATTTGTATTCAGACTTACAAAACACGATTTGAAACAATAATTAAAAGAATTAATAAAATCCATAAAACTCTGAAACCAGCTACGACAAATATATAAGATATTTTCTGAGAATCTTTTGTTCTATGTCAAAAAATGACCCCAGCTATATAAAATAGAGCATACCACTTTTGTTGTAGTGTCTTTTTAGAACTTTCAGGTTTTCAACACAATGGTGGGATAATTTCTTCTTTTAGCTGGAGTTATAATAGTTTGCTTAATAGAAGTTTATTTATTTTACTTTATTTTTATTAATTTTTGACAAAGGTTTATCTAAATTTATTAGAAAACATTTATATAGATTTCACCCCATATTCTTGACCGCACCTTTGAGGCATATGGCCAGTAACTATAATATTAAATTATTGTGTTAATAGACTATAATGCTTCTTACAAGTTTTAAAACTTCACTACATTATTAATCACCAAATAAAACACCTGACAATATTTCTAACAGGCATACAAAGCAATTGATAAAGTTAAATTATTTTCATAATTAATTTGTCATTAAATCATTCAATTTATGGAAAATTCATAACATTATTAAAAATAATAATTAATATACTGTAATAACTGGACTAGTGCAAATACAAATTTTGACAAAATTAATTTAAGTTAATTTTCTGCTTTACTAAAGTACATTTCTTAGATACAGTTTCCTTGCAATCTCTATCCCATCTTATGGGTCGAACAGAGTGAAATATTTTAAGAATAATATTTGTACTAAATAAAACTATAGCAGTTAGCTCTAAATATGCCTAATGAAATCAAACTTGGTTAATTAGAAGTGCTTCTCACCTTCTTTCATCCTTTGGAAACCGAAAAAATGAAACTCTGTTCAACTGTTGAACTTGAACAGGTCAGTGCTGCACAATATTTGGCACCACTTTTCTTCTTCGTTGCCATCATCAAGTTGTTTTGGAATAAAAACTGCGTTGACAGTGGTTCACTGAGAGCAATTTAAATTTCTATTTTGAAGCAGTTGGAGAAGTTGCAATATGAACAGCTGATTTAGGAGCAGACTGAATCATAGAGTAAAAAAGAAAGCTCATTAAATATCTTTATTGGATTAATTTCAAGAGCAGAAAACTGATATAAGTAACAGTATTGTTGGTTGCTATATGAGAAATATGAACTCACATTTGTGAATTGATAAAACTGGTCGAGTATAATTTCTGTATAGCTATGAACCTTTTCCATTTGAAAGTAGTATCTTTCACATTTTAAAATACAATAAAATTCTTTTTAATATTCTAATTTATAATAAAGTACTCCATTAAATAATAAATTCACTGAATTGCATGAGCAGATAATGTGCTACAGCCAGTATGAAAAGTGTATCATCGAAATATTAGAAATATGCTCTCAACACTTTTGAAATGACAAAAGTTGAATGAATATGAACCTTTTAAATTTGAATAAAAATAAAAATTAAATAAAATTTAATATATTAAATTAAAATTCTTGTTAAAATTTTTGAATTTGTTGAATTTCAGGAGCCAAGAGCTAATTTGAAAACTCTCACATAGAACATGAGAGTGTTTTCATTTTTTTTTTTAATATGAATCATAAATCAATTAATAGTTATAATAACTCAGTTTACAATTTTCTGTAATGCTTTGAAAAAATATTGGCAAATTTCTACCTGAACAGTTGTTCTTCCTGTGGTCAAAGCTTCTTCACAATTGCTATATCAGCTTTCTCATGTGGAAAGAGCTGTTCATGTCTGTAGCCTGCAGTGGAATGAATATGCAATCTGATGTGGACAGAGAATGTTAATAACTATGCAGATGGCACTACATGTCTGTGATGTCATCTGGTCTAAACAATTGGGTCATGTTTTCTGCTCATATCATTGGCCATTGGGTCTAAAGAAGGAAGACAACTTTTGGGGCCATTTCAAAAGTACATGTATTACAAAACACCATGAATGACTAATGCAAATGCTATTCAACAAAACCTAAACCTTTAAAATTTTAAAGTACACTCCTTCAAATAATAAATTTAAAATAATTAATTTTCTGTCCACTATTAAAAAACAATTTGAATTTGTTTTTTCACGAGATAACTGAAAAATGATGTTATTAGCATGCCGATTACGATTATTAAGTAGGGGAAGAATGCAGCTACTTATTGGTGTAAGCAATGTCTGTCCCCTTCATAGTTTCTACATTTTTGACTTAGAAGATTCAAATTCTTCTAATACTTTCAAATTAACACAAATTATTCATTAAATATTTATTTTACTGAATTTCATGAGCGGATAATATGATATAATTGATATAAAAAACTGCATCACTGATATACGAGATAAATGATCTCAAGATACTTTTGAAATGACAATACTAATAAATTCACTGGAATTCATAAACAGATAATGATATAGCTAATATAAAAAACTGTAAAATATGCTCAAACACATTCTTGATAAAACAAAACAGCTTCAATGCCTATCAATGATTAATGCAATAGCTATGAATCTTTTCCATTTTATAGTACACATTATCACATAATACTTGTAAAATGCAATAAATTTGTTTAATATTCTAATTTAATACAAGTTACTCATTAAACAAATGAATTCACTGAAATTCATCAACAGATATGATGCAGCTAATATTAAAAACTGTATCTCTATAAAATATGCTCACAGAAACTGTCTCTATAAAATATGCTCTGAATTGGTATTGTCATCTACTCAATTATATAATATGCTGAATTAATTTTTTTAATTCTAGTTAATTGTTCTTAATATTGGAAGTATTCGTACATTGGAACAAGTACAAAACCTATACAAAAATGTTTTAAAAGCACTCCATAACAAATAATAATAATATTCTTAATGTTTGTTCTTTGTATTTTTTTCAGTGGATTCGATAAAAAAGATGTAACATTATTTTAAAAAAAGATATCATAAAAATGAGGCTGCATTTGGCAGTTTATATCTTTATCTTTCTTCTTTTACTGGGAAAGAGGATTAATTTTTTCACAGAAAAGAGTTTAATAGCAATTGCATTAGTCATTGAAGCTCTTGTTTGTCAATTCAAAAATGCGTTTGAGCAGAAAAATAAAAGTCAGAACCCGCATGTACAAAACCCCTAGAGTAAATGCAGGAAATGAGCGTTTGATAGACATTGAAGCTGTTTTGTTGTCATGAAAAAAAGAGCTCTTATGACTAATGCAATTGCTATGACACTCTTCACATTTGACAGTACAATAATAAAATTCCGTTTGTGCACTATTTAAATTAAAAGAAATTGATTATTAAATTATTAATTCTTTATTATCACCATTATCGATTTGGAAATCGAGATTTTTTTTTTAAGCTGGGTTGCATCTTGGACGAACCTCACAATTAACTCAAATTATTAATTTTGCTTTAATAATAATTTAAGTTAATATTGATACTATTCGAATGTACAGTTTTCTGCATTGTGAACAATTCTTGCCGAACTTTTGTTTGCTTGAAAGCATGAAGATCGTTTCGTGAATGAAAAAACCGTGCATAAATCATCGTTCATACTCTTGGTAGGCAAGAACGTTAGTCTTATTCCCTGCTCTTGGACTGAGCTAATACTGAGCACAGGGAAGAGGGTTAGCGCTGAGTAGTGTATTGCTTTCGGTTTCAGTTTTAGCCATTTCGCATCAAACGCTTGGTGCGCTGGTTGTTTCCGGGCATCACAAATCAGCGGGAGCTGCGCTTCCCATTAACCTTATTCCCTGATGGAGGTTTGCGTTGAATCCGTTGAGTCTGCAATAAACGCAGAAAATGGAGGTGGCGTATCAGAATTTTAAGTGCATATTATCATAAATTAAATTAAGGCAGTTCTAATAAAAATATAGTCAAGAGTCTAATGTTTGTATCGTTTTCAGAAATATTTATCGAGACTAACAATAGTTCTTATTCGTTCTTCCAAAATTAATGGAATTTTCTTGTTTTCGGGGTAAAAGTGCAGATTAGCGTTCCATATCGATCATCTCCGTCGCTATCATGCTTTGAATCAGTCACTACTTTGAATATAGTACCATGTGACCTGTACACAATTACTATATTCGATCTCATTTATCATATTAATGAGGGGAAAAAATCACAATAGTTCCATGACAGTTCGAGTTTTCTCCATTGGGCCAGGAATTTATGCCGGAGTCCGTAAATTCTTGATTGGACGTTAATACCGGCATAGTCACCATAGCTAATATTCGCAGTCATTCACTTATGTTTTGAAGTTATAAAACAAGAGTTCGGAATGTAAGGGAACGCTTGTCTATTCTTTTACTGACTTGGCCTATAACATTGCTCAGATACGCAGGAGCATTAACAGTAATTCTGTAATTTATGACGTTGTAGGAGCGTCCAGAATTGAATTATGCAGCACTTTAAGTGAAGGGGGATTGACCCCTAGCATCGGTGAGTCCACCATAGATTGTATATTGCACCTTCGCTGTTTTCAATATACCATTCAAACCGCCATTGCTTAGGTTTACTTCAAGTAATAAAGAAAAAAGTAAACATTCCCACATTCGTGATGATACGTCCCCGAGCTGGAGATTTCGTGTACTCAGAAGAAGAAATCGACGTTATGAAAACCGATATATTATCAGCCAAAGAAAATGGAGCTGATGGACTGGTGTTTGGAGCTTTAACTCGGTAAGATATCAATTGCAGAACTTTTCCTACAAAAAAACAGCTTCTATAAAAATTACCGCACAATTATGAATTTTATTTTGCAGCCATGGGACAGTTAATATTGACCTCACAGAAGAACTCATAGGTGTGGAATTTTTTCTAAGTAACCTTAACATCAGACACATGATTAACAAAAAAATGAAATATATTTCATTAACAAAACAAATTCTTATTTAAAATTAAAAATTTCCTCTAGGTTATGCCAGACCTTTGCCAGTTACATTCCACAGAGGTATAATTAACCTTTTGAACAGTACCTAGTGTATATGTACCTCGACTTACAAGAGTTTAGCCTCAGTTTATTACACTGCCAGATAATTGGAGCATGTATAGTAAATCGCATTAGCATAACTAAACGCCAAAAATTTGTTTCTGTGAATTCAACGCATCATTTGGAACATTAACTGGCCATAACCAGACTATTCAAAAATACAAAGGTCAAATGCGTCTGCTTATTAATGTGAATGGTTGCAAGTCAAGGTACATCTATAAATTTATTTTCTTATTGTTAGTTTTTCATTTTTTTAAAAACAGCCTTCGATTTAACACCAAACCCCCTGGAAGCATTGGATGCTTTGATGAAGTTGAAATGTGAGCGGATTCTTTCCAGTGGTCAAAAAGCATCTGCCCTTGAAGGTGCTGCACTTATTGCGACACTAATTGAAAAAGTAATACTGCAATACTTAATTCGATAAATTGAATGTATTTATTATTAACAAAATTCTGTATTTAAGGGTGGCGACAGCATTACTATTATGCCAGGTAACTTGAAAACTATTTCACCTCTTGCAACAACAGAAATAATCATTCATTAACATAGCAATTTATTAATCATTTACATTATAGGTGGTGGAATAAACCCAAATAATCTTGGGCAAATCCTAAGCATCACAAAGGCAAAAGAATTCCATGGATCAGCAAGCATTCCAGTATTGACAGACAGAGTTAAACCCAGCATATCAATGGGAAGAAGCTCTGCAGAATCAATTCAGCACATATGCAGCACACCATTAGTACAGCAAATGGTCTACATATCAAAACATTTAAACGGGCCAAAGAACTTTTAAAAGTTTTTTTTATTTAAACTCATCACATAAAATACACAAAAAAAAGTTACATAAAATTATTTCTTAGATTTCTTTGTCTGCTCCTTTAAAGAAAAAAAAAATAGAAAGTCCAAAATGTAAGATTAAAATTTGAAAGTAAAAAAGTCGAAGGAATCCTATTTGCAATTTTTTTTTCAAACCTTGGCAGTAGGTTTTCCTTTCATAGTTTTCTCCTTCTTCCTAATTTTAAATGCAAAGGAGAAAATGATTAATAGCTACAGTCAATGATATATTGAAAAGGGAAGGGGGTGTGTGGAAATGAATTACTTTGTTACAGGTGATTCGCATTCTTCTTCATCCTCTTCCTAAAATTGAAGTAAAAACAAGTCAAATTAAAAACATGTTATACAAGGATTTTTCATAATAAAAAAAAATAGTTTATACACTGTACTTTTTTTTCGCCTTTCATATTATTCTCTGATTTTCGCTTTTTTGATGGCTTTTGGGGTTCTTCAATTTCTCCATTCAATTCTTCTTCCTCCTCCTCTTCCTCTCCTTCCAAGTCTTCATCTGATATTTCTGTCAACACCAAGTTTTAAAGAAATTCTTCCAAACAGGAAATTTTGTAAGAACAATTTCTTACCTAAAACTTGTTGAGCACACAAGTGAACAGGACCAGAACCAGCAAGCAAACGAAATGCAGTTGTATTTGGAAAGAACATATCTAAGGAACACTACAAATAAATTTACCATCAGAGCCTTGTTCCTCAAAAATCAATTATAAGTAGTAATTGAAATGCAATCAGACCACTTTCCATTTCAATCCATTACTTCAACACAAATACTTGCACATGTCTAAACTAAAACTCAGCTCTACACAAAGGCCTCAACATTCCACATGTTAATGTCATTTATAAGGCTTTCTCTTAAAAACAAAAATCATATTAGATAACCCCCTCCCCCCAAAAAAAATTCCAGGCCTGCAAGATTATGTAGTCTACTGAAAAACTTCAGCACAAATGCTTCACAAGCACATGCTATGATATATGCAGAAAAGCAGGTCTTAAAACAATTTACAAATCAGCTGAGGCATAGAATTTGGATTTTAATTTAAGAGCACATAAAAAACCAAGTAGCAAAAATGGCTGTATTTACTTGCAAGTTATTGTACAGTCAAACAACGATAACGCACTCAGATCCCCAGCTACAGATAATTGAAACTAAAATTTTTGTTAAACTTATATGGTTATAACGAAAATACGTACATAAAAGAATCATTTTATAGGCTCTTACACAACTTTTGTTAAGCAATTGTAAAATGTTAATTAAAAAAATTTTTTGTGTTTAAATTTAACACTGGGTTTATTCATTTGGTAGGGGCAGAGGGTGAGGAAAACTAAATGCTTATAGGATTACTGTCAGTCTAATTATAGCCAAAGTCCACATACAGGGCTATTCTGAAAAAGTGTGTATAACTGTAAGCAATGACAAGTGACCAGAACGAACATTTCTTTTACTCATTTATATAAAATCAGCGACAGTGGACGTTGTCACAACAAAAAAAATCTAACAATGGATTATTTCCCAATTATACAATCGGGTGGGTTTGCTTCTAGTACAATAATGTGAATGTAATGAACATTTGCGTGCACTGTTACGATTTTGAATGCGTAACTCTGAAACTACTCGTTGGAATACGATCAAATTTTAACGGTATATAGTTTTAGGTACCCTATTATTCCTCCAAAATTACTTATTCTAGGCATTGCAGAGCTTGAGTTATTAACTTGATCTTGGTTGCGGCATTTTTATTTCTGTTCACATCTCGGTGTTCAAACTCGACCCACTTTGTATTAAATTTTCATTCTGATCACCTGTCATTGCTTACAGTTATACACACTTTTTCAGAACCACGCTGTATATTCACATCACAAACTGCTTAGATCGACACCAAAATTAAGTTCATAAAGGAAATAGAAAAGAACATATCATTTAGTTATTAAAAACATTGAAAAATCACAGTCAAGTGTTTGTTTCTTTGTTGGATATAAAGAAATCCACATTTAATAAAAATAAATACACTATATTTACTGCATGTTTATAAACAAATACGGTTATAACAAGCAAATTGTGGACATTTAAAAATGTTATAACTGGATTTGACTATAGTTAGTTCAGAAAAAGCCCAAAGCCCATTCCTTCCAATACTATCCTTAACACTAAGCTTTTCTGGCACTAGCTTCGCGAAATTCGATATTTAGGGAGATTGTGAGGATTTTACCACGTTAAACTCACGTAGGACCAATCAGTCAACTTTTGCTGCGCCAGCAATAAAGCAGGATGTAACACTAGTTTTTTGTCGCTTCCCAAAGAACAAACGGCATGATCCCTAACAACAGTTTCTATTTTTAAACACTAGAACGGCACTACTCTTATGCAGGTGTTACGGTGGGAACCCTAACGGCTAGTTCTACTTTTGAAGACTATAGCAGCACTGCTTGTAATTTGTGGTGTGTAATCTTTTCTAATAATATCAGATCATTGCAGAGGTTGTGAATACCAGTCTAGAAAGGACACCTTCACACGTGCTAGTCGAAATAACCCCCATTGCAATCCAAACATTGTTGCCAACGATTTGGCAGCTTCTCGAGCCCTCTCAGATAAAATCCATGGTCACGGGACTCAAACTCCTGGAATGAGTTTCGACGTCTGCTTGGGTTAGGAATGTTTTCCTCCAGAGGAAATTGTACAGGGTCTGGAAAAAATGGTAGTCGGTAGGGGAGAGGTCCGGAGAGTACAGGGTGTGTGGAAGCACCTCTTAGCACAGAGCCTGTAGTACCTACAAGGTCGTTCGTGCAACGTTGCAGCAGCAGCAGGAATCCTTTGCGATGCACAAGTGCAGACTATTGCTGACAGTTTTGTGTGCATACGATGTAGTTCACGACAGTAGATCGCAGCAGTGATAGTCTCCCTCTGCTGCAGGAAGCAGTAATGTACTACACCACGGATGTTCCACCAAACTGTAACTATGAGCTTCCTGGGGTGAAACGGGGGTTTAGAAAACTGTCGCAGGGGCTTCATCAGCATCCAGCCACTGTGCTGACCATTTTCTATTGTTGTATAGGAGCCACTTGTCGCAGGTGGCAATGTGATCAAGAATTCCTGCTTCTTCATGACGCAAAATCAATTCCATACACCTCCAACCAATGCTCTTTTTGGTTTTCCGTAAGTTCATGTGCAGGGTTCCCACAGAAAATCTGTATCTCATTTTCCTGACATCGACTGTCTCATTTGCCGGACCAAATTGTAATTTTTTTTTAAAAAAAACATGTCTCTACAACAGCTTTTCAGACAAATATTATTAATTATTATTATTATTCACATTATATAAAATTAGTATTAGTATCAGTATTACAAGGCTTGTTCAAGACTTTTTGCCTCCTGGTCCGTAACTGGACAAGTATCAGATACAAAAAGAAAATTTTGAAAATCAGTTGACAAAATACTTACGGACCAACAGGCAAAAATTCTTGAACAAGCCTCTTAATATTAAAACTAATAATAATAATATTAAAATTTGAAGAACAGACTTACCTCAGCTGAATTTTTACAATATGGACTATTCAAAATATGAACTGAAGACAGATTGACAAAATGATACAATGAAACGCCAATAGGATTAATCAGTTATTCGATAAATGACTTAAATGTCTCCAGTAAAATCTATTTCCCAGACTTTACCCAGGAAGTCTCTCATTTCCCTGACAAATGCATGAAAATAGCCCTTCTTCCCTGACTTTCCAGAATGTGGGAACCCTGCATGTGGGATCCATTTGTCCTGCTTTTTCACCTTGTCGATGGTCCTAAGGTGTCTACTAACAGTCAATGCTGATACAGCATGATCCCCTGCAAGGTCCCGAACAGTTTTTGACGGGTCCTCTTCCACAGAACGCTTCAGATCAGCATCATTCAATACGTTGGATGGTCTCCACATGGCTCATTTGTCGAGAGGCGTTGGATGCAGTGTGATTCAACCTGAACTTTTAATGCATAATCACACGAAATTCGTATGAAGTTCAAACGCTATTAAATATCATCGCAGACATGCAAATTTCAGGCAGCTGGATGCTGACAGGTTTACCTCTGGGAATATACCACTTTGTTATGGGTACTTGCTACTAAACATGGAAAAAGTGCTGAAGCGTGGAACCCACCTCGAAATCCGACATTTGATATGCAACGACCTGATATCTTGTTGCCATTTAAAAAAATTCAAACTGTCATGTGAGAAATTTCAATACAAACTTTTTCAATAGTTACCATCTTAAGTTGAGACAATCTTAGTTTAAGCTCAGGAAGATTGTTGCAGCAAATAAACAGGGTTTTGATACAACTGAAGTTGAAATATTGAAAGACAAGCAGGATAATACAGTAAAACAAATGTATGGTTTTCAGTATTTAAATCTTAGAATACCATATTTTCTCTATTGAAAATCGCTGGTCTCTTACTTTCATACATTATTTTCCAAGCAACTCTACACTATTTTTTTAAATTATAATTACAGTATTCTATTCACATTTTCCTCATCTAAATTATAAACCACATTCCTCTCAGCTTCTCTTCCATAAATTCAGAACCGGCTCACTTTGTCTTACGTAAAACCAGGCCTCAAAAGAACCTGGTTTCGAATCTGAAAAATTACATGTTATATTTAAAATAACATTTGCTCCCATTTGTTCATTCACATAAAAGATGATTGAGTACCTTACAGGATTGTTTTACAGAGCAATCTCATTTTAATATTTTGGAGATTAAAAAGGAAACAATTTTTCCACCATGAAATCTATGACAATGCATATTATGTGCTTGTTATAACATTTGGAATAATTTCCTTTTTAATATGACAGTTTCATCTAGATTTTTGTTGATTCTATTTGAATGTTGCTCTTTTTGCAAATTTTCAATATCTCACACAACAGTTTGCTTTTTATCATTTACTTAAAGGTGTAAGTTTTAAACTTATCCTCTTGCATGGTTTCTTCAGTGGAGTCTATGCTTTCTTTGCAAAAACATTGATGTATATGATGGTTAAGCTACACATCAATTAGCAGATAACACAATGGCACATGAATTTCCGAGTTTTATAGTTAAGAGAAAACTCCTGGTTAGCAAGAGATTTTAAGTTTCCCTGTTGAGTTTCCTGAATGTCTAATAGTTCCATTTACTGCGAGTCTTAGGACTGGCACAATCAATTTAAAGTGGGTGTGAAAAAATTCAGGTTGTTGCTTAGACTACCAACCCAATCCAGCTATAGTGGTCCCAACCCTGATAATGATATGATAGTAACCATTAATCTCCTGAACCCAGATGAAGAGCAACAACCAGGGCACAGAATTAATTTAGGTATGTGCTGCAGGCACTTGAGGCAATGCAAGCATCTGTGATCATTGGCAAATTTGAAATGCAAGGCACACATTACCAAGAGTTGTAATGTCATTATCACTCAATAATCGAAGACAATTTTTTCAAAACATGACTAAAAAAAAAAAGTAACTGCAGTTCAGATCATTCAAAAAATTATCTGGTTTCAGTCAGTAATCTAAATATACCAAATTCAGAAATTAAAATATTAAAGCAGCATCATCTAATCTTATTGCAAAAATACTACAGGTCCCATCTCTTATGCATGGATTGAAATGAACTTTCTGTATCATAATTTCATACTTGTTCCACTGCTCCAGTTTTAAACCGGAGAATTGGCTGAGTGATGGTTGAACCATTGTATCCTTCAGTCTGTACTTCTACTACGTTCAATTCTCCTTCAACAGCCGAAATCCCAAGCACTGCCTGCAATGTCATTAAAATAGACTCTCAATGAATAAAAATAAAATGACTACACAATGCAGTGGGATTCCTATTGAATTCTTACCTGTTTTAATACCAGAGTGTTGCTGATATTCAAGTCACAATCACTATTCAATAATTCCTCAGGTTCCCAGATAACCTCTTTGTTAGTTTTGTTCAACTCGCAACCTAAAAATATGCAAGTAAATATTAGTTCCAAGGCAATTAACAAGAAGGCTGGTCTCAAGAGATGAGGTGGTTTATAATTATATACGAGATCTGTAAAAAAAGATCTACAGTGGACCATTTTTAAACTGCTTCCAGATGGTTTGGGCATATGAAATGAATGAGCAATGAACGAATTGTATGCTAGCAGTTTAGGTGGGTGGGGGGCAAAGAAGTGATGCAACATCAAGGTTTATTTGGGAATATAGGGTTTTAAAAGTATGGAGGAACAAATGATGGCAATTAACAAAACGAGGATGGTTGTGTGGGGAATGGGAAGTTTGGCATACTTCTAACTTTTTACTATGTACTACAAACAGTCTCAGGATGCTTATTGGCTAAATTTGTTGACTAAGGACATTTGAACAGGTTTTCAACAGTGTACTAAAAATGGGAGAATTAAATGTTTAAAATCTTTTAACATTACAAAAATAACAGAAAGGGGGTTATAGAAAGTGGAAAGGGTCGTTTTTGTAAGCAAGTAAGTTTTTCTATTTTAAATCACCTGTTAATTAAGTTTCCACAAGAAAATATATAATAAGAAATTAACACATAACACGCATATAAATTCAGAAATTAATGGATAGGCCTTCTCTGTCTTCTACAGAAACTTCGACAGAAATACGCTAAACAGTGGCATTTATTTAGTAATGTAGAACGAAAATACGTTTAATATATAAAATAGAAAAAGAATTATTACGGAAGATATTCTAATTGGTTAGTAATGAGTGAATAAAAATTTTAAGAACTGTAAAAACTTTTTCCTGAAAGCGCTTGAGACCATGTGACAACGAAAGTTTCGGTGACGGACCAATATTTTTTTACAATGGCAGTTGTAGAATAGTTATTAAACACATTATAAGTAATAAAAATAACGTGACACTCTTAGATGTAGCTGCACTAAGAAATGTTTAGGCTTACCCCAAAAAAATTCTCTCGACATGGTGCAATTCACAAGAAGTTCGCTATGATTTTTCGTAAAACACGCTCCACATGGGCCAGTGTTTGGAGATATATGGCGCCTTCCACTATCGCCTTCGTTGATTGGAAGAAAGACCTGTTGAAGTTTCAACGAAAAGGAGATGCCGTTTTTCTGTTCCACTAAACGAAAAAAAAAAAGTCAATGAAAACACGCCACAAACACGTTGTTTATGTCGAAATATAAAATCTATTTGTATCTATTTATAGAATCGCTTTATTTCGTCGACGTCGATAAGTTTAAATAAGGGGACTGTTTAAGAAAAATCTAATTTGCATTTAAAAGTAAAAATATAGATGACAATCCCTTAAACTGCAATATTTGCGCGAGATTTATTCTCGTTTATACGTATTATCTGTGTTGGTATAAAAAATTTTCGTTTACCAAGTTTCAAATCGCATTGTACAAAACTCCCGTTCGAAGCATCGCACTTTATGCCGATGATTTCATTTATGTTTTTTTATAAAGATCCTATTACATACATGTATCATGATTCAGAATTGATTAACCGGCTGCCGGCATTCAGAATGCGTAGTTATGTCCACGAAATAATATCATCAAACATAGAATAATGACGTTTTAAATTTAAAATTTAATATTACTTTAAAAATTGAATTGTTTGAATAAAGAAAAATGTCTCATTAAATGAACCTTCTCTGCAAAACTATATTGAATTCTTTGAATACTCAATTCTAGTTATTAACGTGAACACTTGGAAAGAAAACATCAATGTTTGTGTTAAATGATGCCAATCTGTAATGGGTTTTATAAGAATTTAAAGAAAAATCTTTATTATTATTATTATTATTATTATTATTATTATTATTATTATTAATTTGTCATTCATTTATTTTTAATGAACTAATCACATGTGGTGCGATAAGAAATCGATTTCTGTTTACACGTGTTGTGTTCGTATTCCGTAATATCAGTACAGTATAAGAAATAAGTGAAAACATCTTTGTGAAAAAAAAAAAAAAGTAATGAGAATGTCATGTTTTAGACTTTTACGGGTACCGAACAGAAAAAAAAAAAAATTATTTTTATTTATTTGTTTGTTTACATTTTTTTTTATTGTTATAGTAATTTCAATGTAAATCATCCACTCAATTCTAGGTAAATGACGTATCTAAAGCTTTTAGAGATGAGAATTTGGATTTTAATGTAGAATAGATTTTGGATCTAAGGTAAAAACGTACATTTACGACATTTACTCTTTTTCGTTATTCAGAAACTTACATATATTAATTTGGAATAATACCGACATCGTAATAAGTTATTCGTAATTAAAGAAACTAAAATATTTTTTTTACATAATCTTTTAATATTAAAAGGACAACACTGTTAAAAGGTCGATTACTATTAAAAAAAAAAAAAAAAAAAAAA
>JAHWFO010044193.1:641999-670967 GCA_023313115.1 Rhysida immarginata | reverse complement strand
CACACACACACACACACACACACACACACACACACACACACACACACAGTACAAGCACACAAGACTGGATGCAAAACGCCTTACTGGGGAACAGTCCCTAGCCGTTTCCGCACCATGAATGGCTGTGCATGATCACCATATCATCACGTTACCATGGCAACGATTCCGCTGCTGTCTGGAGGCTGTTCGCTACTTGTAAATTTATCACTGTGCCGGGGAACTTTCAGATTAAAAATTTGCATCCTTCCTAGGCTAGAGTAGGGAGGAAGAAGTGGAAAAAAATCGTTTTGGTTGTCGTTAAATGCAGAAATGGTGAAGAAACAATAAAAGGGGGAAAACATTAGCTGAGACTTGTAATTCGGAAAACGTTAATGTATAGCAACAGCTACAGTTAGATTTTACTATTGATAGAAAAGGGTAATAAGAAAAAAAAAAGAACAGATTGGGGCAAATTTTTTTTAATGAAATATAAAAACATAATTACCATATGCATTAAGCATTTACTTTTTTAAAGCTGAATGTACATATTAAATAATGGTAAAACATCCTTGATAAATTGCAAGAGAATTATTACTATTTATTCTGCTCCTCATTAATATATTGTATAATTATCCAACCATCCACTGTATCGCTATTTGTGATTTTTCTATCTCGAGTTTTTCTCTTGAGTTGCTGGCCCCCAAATCTGAGTACAGCTTGTTTGCTCCAAAATGTGACCTACCAGCCGAAATACAAAACCTGATCAACCTTAGTTTTGCCCATCCTGCTAAGCATTATGAAATTTAAAATTGCCTTGTACATTAAAATATTTGCTTAAGTTTAGGTGAACTCTTTCCCTGTGAAATTAAAATCATAATTTCAGTTTTTTTCTTTCAAAATTGTTAAAATATTAACTATTCTAAAAGCTGTGAAAATTTTATTTTTTAAATCTCTATTGAATTGGACATTTTTACTTAATATTTATTCGACAGTGGGTTTTTTTTGTTTTTTTTGCTTTTTTTTTTAATTGAAACTATAGATTTTAAAACTAATTTAAACTGGTTTCCAAATTTGGTTCTTTATAAACAAAATTTTTAAACGTTTTAAGAAATGATTTGTCAAGGAAAATATGCTATTAACTTCAATAAAATTATAAGGCATTTTTCTTAAAAATGAAGCCTGCTTTAGTAAATTGAATATATATATCAAATAATAATAATAAATAAATAAATAAATAAATCACTTTTAATTGAGGTTGATAAATGAATTCATTGGATGAATCATGGTTAAATTTGTGGTTGATCCATTTTCTTTAATACTTTAATTAACGACAAAACTTTCACTATCTGCACTCTATTAATTAATTACATTGTTCCAGTTAATTGTCCACTGTCAGCACATAATGACCTGTTGGTCGCCACTGCTGACGACCTAGAGTGGCCTCTGTCAACTGAAGTTTTCTTTAATGTACTTAGACAAAGAGAAAACAAAACTCAGATGCATAATTAATATATATCATCTGTATTGATTTCCTATACAAATGCAGGGAGTGATTCGACGACATCCGGATTCAGAGATGGGTTGCTCCATTTTGCTTGCATAGGTAAGAGAGGAATGAGTGAGGGCACTAATATCTGGAAAATGACAAATGCAAAGTCCAAAGAAGGAGGATGGGGGTGGTGAAATCCATGGAAACAATTTTGATTTCAGAAGATTTTGAATTTAAATGTAACTTTTTTTTTTCGAAAATTGACTTTTGTTTGGTACATTTTTAATATGGTTTAGTGTTCTTTTCATGATAGCTTATTGCATATTGTGTTTTATACTTCAATGAAAACTGAAAATAAAATGATGAGATGCTGGAGTTAAAAATTTATTTATAATCTATAATAATCAACCTGAACAATGCTCCTTATTATGATAAAATTATTGAGATGATGAAATAAAAACTTAAAAAAATGGAGAAAAAGACAGAATTTCACAAAAACTATATCTTAAATCATTTTTTTCCCCTCTCCTGGCTAGTATTCTTTACATGGTGAAGTTGAAAAAAACATTAAATATTTATAAATGTTCGTTGATTTTATCCCCCCTCCTCTCTTTAACTCTGCATATTAATTTTTCGTCTTAAATTGATGAGCAATGTTGTTTTTTGTTATCAAAATATTGCCTAATAGTTCTCAAATAGGAAGCTCAGATGTATAAATAATTTTGAACAATATTACATTATGAAATAGAGATGAGAGTGAAAAGTTACTGAAGTTGTCACCCATATTTGTGAAGGAATCCCTAATGTTAGTGGTGCCATCTCTTGGAGTAAACTGTTGTCATATGAGTCCATGCTACTGTGTAGGAGAGAAACTAACTGCTTTCCTAATTTTACATTTCTTAATTGACTAGAATCAAATATATACAGATACTTATCTATCTAAAAATTATGATAGCTGGAAGTGGGCTTAAAGAACTTATTTTCATTAATTTAACTATATTCCTTTTCTTTCTTTTTATTTATTTTTTTAAATAGTAAAGTCTGATTTATCTGCTTTCTCTTTCCATGGAGTATATTTTTAAATATAAAACCAATTTTCTTACTTAGACAATGGAACATTAGGCATTATATGATGGACTAACTTTCTGAAGCCCTCTTTTCTTTTATTTTCTTTTTTAAGCATCAAACAAAGTAGCCATGGAAAATATTTTCATGTTTATTTAATAAATTTTTCCTTCTTAAATGGCATTGAAATTTGATTGAAAAAAGTTTTCTATATTTATCATCAGCTATTTTGATCTGTTAATATTCTGTGTATAAAACATTATCTTTATTTCTATTTTGATGATTGAGAAATATATTTAAACTGAGAAAACAATGTCTTTTTGTTTATTAAAACTTTAATCTTGTATTAAGTTCACTTTATTGTCACATAACCGTTGAAATTTTTGTATTCCTTTTGGAGCCTTTCTCATTTATTCCCGCCGGCCAGGTGGCCGAGAGGGCTAGGGCGTAGACTTTCTAGTACTCGAATCTGCCTGGTCGTGGGTTCGAATCCGCCTTGGGCATGGATGTTTGTGTTTGTCCTGGGCTGCATATAGATATAACTTGTGTAAAAGGCACAAAATGACCTTAGTAGTCGACACCAGAATTTCTAATAAACCAACCAACCAATCATTTATTCCCTCTCCCCCATTTTTATGAAAAATCTTGGTTTACATTTATGTTTTTAGGTGATGTATACGTAGATATACCATAATTTGAAAGATTTGTTAATTTTTAGAGATGAGAAAGTTTAAGATGATTATTTGCTCAACTTAATAAATAAGGAAAACAGATAAAATTTTATTAAATGGAAATTGAGGAAAGCAGATAAAACTTTATGAAATGCAAATTTATAGATACAAAATTATCTCCAAATTTTAATGTATTACAGAACAGTTTTCCACATGAATAACGATTAGGGTAGTTATTGTTAATAATCTAATGGAACACTCATATTGTCTTTAACATTCAGATGTGGAGATAATTTATTGTTACAAAATTTGATTTCCAAATTTTCTTTTAATTATTCAATATTTTATTGTAAACTTCAAATTAAGTAAACCATAATTTATCTAGATTTTGTTGTTTTAAACATGCAACAAAATAACAGGTGAAATCAGTAACAAGATCATAATAATTTCAATTTTACATTAATACAGCAAGTATTGAGAAATACTGATGAAGAATAATTTGTACTTAAATTTGGCATGTATAACAAAATTTCTTCCTTTATTTGGCTTTGAAGAACAAAGTGACTCTAATGTATACTAAAGCATGGATTTGGATATCTATTCCATACCCTGCTCCCCTCTAGTGGGCCTTTGTGGCTTTAATCTTTAATGTGTAAGATTTGATCCAGAGAATGACAGACCACTCCCCCTCCCCCTTGTATATCATAAAAATGCTCCTCTATGCACAGAAGTATTTGTGGTTATATTTACTTTTTTATGAAGTTTTTTTAGGCAGGCCCATCAAGTTTTTAATTGTCATAAGTTTTTGTCTATTTTTTTAGTATTGTATATATTTATTCTAGGAAATCATTATTTTATAACTGTTGCTTTTGATGCATCATAACAGTGTTGCTGTAATAACGAATTGTATATTTTCTGGGTTTTTTTTCTTTTTGCATGTTTTCTTCATTCTGATAAGAAAGAAAAAAAAAAAGATTTTTCATCAATTGTTTGAGGGTATTAAATTATGAAATCGGGAATTAAATAATATATTAATTAATAAATTTTAATTTGTTTCATTGACAAAGAAGTTTTTGAATCATTTTAAGGTAATTAATACCTACTTATATACTTTAAGTGCATGTGAATTATTTCTATCTTTCTTTTGTAAGCAATTAACAACCTTGAATCTTTTAAATATATATTTTTCTATTGCTTGAGCTTAAAATTAACAACATTGGTTGTAAGTGGTTGTGGTGTAATCAATATTCTTGGAGATCCTTCATTTACATCATTTACAAGTCCTGATGATGTATACTTAAAGCATCTGCTTTATGGAAGTTTATTCCTTTAAAAGAGAAGATGAAGCTATGGAAATATTCACAAAAAACATAAATTAAAAAAGATTTAATTTTCTGAATTCGATGGATATGCAAGTTATATTCTCATACAGTATACACACTAAAAATAATTTTAAGTTCGAAATGATGCCTCATGTAAATTAACAGTGATATATTTATCTTCACACTGTTAATTCAATAAAAATCTGTTATTCAAGTTTTTTTGGTTTTTTTTTGCTTAATGTGCAAAAAAATTGACACATGCAAGTTCCAAAGGAACTATTATACAGTTTGTCAAAACATACTGAAACCATTTGGTATTGCTGTTGGAGAAAAATTTTTCAACAATAGTTTTCTTCACTGTAACCATCCAGCCATCATGTAACAATCAGCTTTTTTTTTGTTCTTCCTCCCCTTTTGATTCTGACACAAACTCACAGTAATGACAGAGGAGCTCATTAGAAGGCAATTTTTATAAAAAATTCAGAACAAATAAAGATGTCATCTTTTGCAACAACAATGTATATCATACCCTAACCTATTAGATAGATGATTGTTACCATTTGAGGGATAAGCCAAAAGTATGTGCAAGAGAAAGAAAAATGCTGAAATGACAGTTTGGTTAAAATATATATATTCTAAAGGAAATGTGTCCTTACAAATTTATTGTTTGAAGGGCATTTCTAGAATAAAATAATGTTAAGATAGAGAAAAAGTTTCTTAAATAAAGAAAAAAATTTAGATGAGAAGATTTGAGATTGTTAATAGATGCATCTACAGGAGGAACAAGTGCTTTGCTGCTTCTGCCCTGCAGAAATTTACTGAAAAAAAAGCCTCTATCCATCCATTCTGTTAAACTTCAGGAATATTACTAATATACCTTCAGAAAGTTAGAAACTCGCTACAGGTAAAATGCTAAGAAATAAAAAGATTAATTAAACGCTTTATATTTCCTTGCAAAGAATTTTTTTAAGCTGCCTTTAGCCCATTGGAGTAGAGTAAAATAAACAAAAAAGGAAACAAGAACAGTAAAATGGAGAAAAACTTAATGAACCTGCTATCAAATCCAGGGACCTGCTTTGAGGTTGGCACTTTTCCTGTGCAGCTGGAATTATGGAAATCAATTCAGGAGAGTCTACATTGGTTGGAGTGCAGGGATAGGCATTTTGGTTTAGAATTAGATTATCAAAGAGCCTGGACTAGAGAAAAACTTTCTGAATGAATTTTTATTGTTGGAAGTTTTGGTTTTGTGTAGTTTGTGCAAAGAAAACAAAGGCAACAAGGAACAAGGAATTCATTTCAAATAATTTCTTTTTATTTCACCTCCCCTCAATTTTTCTATTGATCTGACTTAATATTATTACTGATATAAAAAACAAGAAAAAAAGAAAGAAAAAAAAAAAAAAAAAAAAAAAGAGGGAAAAAAGTTTTTTAAATGAAGTTTTATAAAAATACTCTAAAGAAATACTCTTAATTTCATAGATTCTTTATGGGATTATTTAGTGATACGTCAAATAAACAAATTTTAGGATTTAAAAATGTTTTTCAATCCATTCTACATAATTAGACTGTCTGTTTAAATTATTTATTAATTCTTGGTGATGGGATGTTACTCATCCCCAAAATATCAGTTCATTCAATGTCAGAACAGTTGAATTAAATTGAGCTATACATATGTTTAATTAAATATTTCCATCCTGTGAGCTTTATTGTTCCTGACATAATTTATACAAAAACTGTTTCGTTTAAAAATTCAACAGAAAATTTAGAGGAAAAAAAACTGTGGGAAGGGGAGGGGTTGTGATATAAGGTTATGCATAATATGTATTCGCTGATATGATGTGTATAGAAACTTTGATTTTTATTTTTTGCTTGCAGAATTGTTCCTTATTGAATCATCTGACTCAGATTATTAATTCCATATCTGTATCTTACAAATAGCAAGAATTTAATTTTCATTAGCCTCTTTTTATTTATTTCTTTAATCCAAACACATATAAACCTGTGGATAAAAAAAAGATTTATGGTATTTTTAAAAACAAAATATAAAAAAAAAATCAAATAACAGCATGTAGCTTTAGTATTGCAAATTTCAATGATGATAAATTTCAACTGTAAGTATTTTTTGAACAGGAAAAAAAAAAAAATTCAAAAAGTTTTTTGTAGAGTTGTTTGCATTTCTGGCTTTCTAAGTACTATGACTTTAAAATGTTTTTCTGAAAGGCATTTGCAGAGGAAGCTTGCTGTTGTCATAGCAACCCCCTGTGGAGAAATTACTGTTGTAACCTTGGCAAATCATCATTCTAGTCTTAGTGCAGGTCAGGAAATAACCAATAGAAAAAGAGGACCACAACCTTTTTTGATTAATTTTCAGTAGTCATTTGTTTGTCAATAAAATAAATTTGATTCAATATTTTACTTTCTGGAGTAAATATGACAAGTTCAGTTATGAAAAAGTAGCAGATAAAAATTAAATTTGAACACAAAATCAGAGGTGGTGGATTAGAGATAAAAAGTAAGAAATGCAGAGGGAATGCTTTTTCTGTGTTTTTTGACGTGTACAAATGTGCAAAAAGAAATTTCGTAATTGATTTTGAAATGTAAAACTGATCATAGAGAGACAGTCTGATTAAGCCTTTAAAAAAAAAGGAGGGGGGGGGGGAGAATTAAAAGCCTTTCACTTATCCTGAAAAAATTAAAAACAACTTAAAAGTTTAGATAAAATAGTAATTAAGAAATGAAAATAGAAAATATAAGTTGACCCCTGCTGTTTTTTTTTGTGTGTTTTCACTTGTAAATGAAAAATTGGGAAAACAGTAGGACCTGACTATAAGCTGAAGATTGTAATCCCAAGCAATGCTTTGCATTAAGAAAATGTCATTTATACTGTAGATAAACTGAGGGTGAGAAAGGGAATAATAGACAATGCTCTTAAAATCACTATATAAATTTTTTTAAGATTTAATATAGAGACCTACTTTTTGAAAAGTCTCTGCTTCTGCCATTGGGAAGTAGGCATTCTTCCTTTCCAAAACTTTTCTTTGATAGCAGAGATCTCCAAACTGCTGTTTTCCCACTAAATTTTCTGAGTATAACTATAATAGGGAAAAAATAATAATAATAATAGTAATGTACAACAATAGGGGGAGGGGGAACCACCAGATAAACTGGAAGTCCAAGCCCGACAACATTTAAAAGAAAAAGTAAATGCAAATAAAATAATAACAATAATAAAATTATTAATAAAATGAACCAATAACAATAATAATAAAGCTAATAAGCAGTGATAAATTAGTAATGTTAATAATACTAAAAACTAAAAAGCAGAAAGAATAACTTCTTTTTGTTCAGAGGAGAGTTCGTCAAAATTAACTTTTAATTTGTAAAACTGATCAATATTCGATATGTTAGTTCTCCATTTTCTTAAAGATAACAGAGTCTTAGTTTGCCTCTTAGACCTGGACTGGTGAACGACAAGATTGAAACGCAGGTCGGGCACACAAATGCTGCCTGTAATAATTCGGGAGAAAGTTTTGTACATAAAACTGTGATAATTGACAGATAAATCGAAAATGGAGGAATTGTTTTCCAACAGTTTATTATATGGAAATTTGAATTTTAAAAACTTATAAAAATTGTTAACTTTTTTCTGCAACAAAATAAAATTTTGCCTATTGCCTGAATACCAGATCCAGATGCCATACATAATTTTTGATAAAATCAAAGATTTAAAAAGGGTCAAAAAGGTAGCGGGTCTTTAAAGAAATTCTGTGAAGTTAAGCAACATCAGGCACGGCTAGTCACTGGATAGGTGACCAACCGTGATTCATGATCTTCACGGAAAGTTACATCAGAGCAACCAAAGCGAAAACAGTACAGACCGAAGTGGTCGGAAGAGTGTAGACAAGCCTTCTCGGAAAGAATGAAAGCCTATTGGAGGAACAAGAAGAGCACGAAGAAAACTTGATTGATTTTGTTTGCTTGACGTCTTCTAAATTGGGAGAATACGCTAATAATAATAAAAGTAATAATAATAATAATGTTGTGTAACAACTGAGGGGAAACCAAGTTAGACAGATAAGCTGGTAAACCTCGTGTTGTCCCCCAACAGGCCGAAGTCCAGAAAAACGGGGTTACGGGGTTAATAGAACACATAAAGCAGAAAAACAAAATAGAAAAGAGAATTACACATCAAGAAAAATTACACATCTGGAAAAATGGGTAAAGGTAAATCATTACATGTAGACAAGTTAATATAATTAAAATGAAGTTCATAATTTTAATCAATTTGTAAATTGGCTTATCTTAGAGATATTAGTTTTCCACTTAAAATCAGTTTTAAATCTGAAACCAGTTCTAGGATGTTTTAAACTATCAAAATTAAAGTCATGAAAAAACGAATGAACAGACAACTTGCCGTGATAAATATTCACTAGTAAGTTGAACAAACTTCTGCTAATAATGAAATTAATATTAAAAAGATCAAAGTTTAAAAGAATAAATTTATGACAATTAAAACGATTAACCAAGAAACGTTTAAAATTATAAAATCTTCGTTGCAAAAAGGCTAGCACATTCTGATTACCACCAAACCAAATCCAAGCACAGTATAACAGTTTGGGAACAAGAATTGTTTTATAAAAATAAATAAAAGTTTTAAAATCAGAAAAAAGTAAGTTAATAGTTTCAGAATTCCTAATCTACGAGAGATGTCGGAATTGAGATCCTCAATATGTTTAGAGAAACAACAGGTATTAGAAAAAAGGACATCAAGATCTGTAATAGAATTCTTTCTAACTAAAAACCCTGTTCCTATATGGTAATCGTAGATAAAAGGTGCCACTTTACGAGTAAAAGTAACAACAAATGACTTTTGAGTATCTAGCTCTAAACCATTGGCTAAGGGCCATTTGTGAACAAGAGCAAGACCATTCTGTAATTCCTCACAACATGGCCATCGAATGATATAATTTTATAATATCAACGTAAATGAGAACTCGAATAGGTGAGCTAGTCAACAAATATGGTAAATCGGCAATAAATATGTTAAATAGAAGCGGTCCGAGGGGAGATCCTGCGGAACACTGCTGTTAATAGGGTACTGACAAATTTAAGGTCCTGATTGCAGATTCTAAAACTTCTACCGAGCAGCATAGAGAAGAACCAGTCAATAACAAACTTCGAAAGGCCAATAATACTCAGTTTGTGCAACAAAAGGTGAAAATTGACTTTGTCAAATGCTTTAGTAAAGTATAAATTAAGGAATCAACTTGAGTCTTATTATCCATCTGAACCGTAACATGATGGAGAAACGTGGCCAGATTAGATTGAGTAGAACGAATTGTTCTGAATCCATGCCGAATTTCAGAAAAATAAGGATCAAGATGCTGCACAAGTTGTTTGGCAATAAGAAGTTCCAACAACTTGGCAGGAAACTGGATCAAATTAATTGGGCGATAATTTTTTGCACCACTAGCAGAGGACTTTTTAGGAATTGATTGTATGGTCACCTGTTTCCAGCCATCAGGATAGTGGCGGGAAAAAAGTGAAATATTAAAAAGATGTAACAATGGTATTGAAATAGTGGGCAACCTTTAAAAATATAGTCTGGAATAACAGAAATAATAGCAGCCTTTGACACTGAAGTGCACTTGCTAGAAGTTGTTAGAGAGATATTGGACTAAACCATGGAAGAATAGAAGGAAGCGCCTCTCGCTACACATCCAATGCTAGACGTAGGTCATGCAATGCTGAAGCGATGCGACCGCAGCGCGCCTGCTGGTAAACATGAAGGCCTGAAGACACACCCAATATAAACTGATAGGGAGCTGGTGTTAATACGGGTATAGGGAGCTGTATATGATTTGATTGTAACTAAGAATAATATGGAATGAAGGTATTGATATAACAAATCCATTTGAGCAGCTAGCGATCTTGGCTGCTGCTGAGTTTTTAAATAAATGAATTTCAAATTTGAAAAAAAAAACCCAAAAAACAAACAAAACAAAACAAAAAAAAAACCTTGTTATAAAATCGTTAATTTATTAAAACTAAAAATAAAAAAATGGTTGGCTGACGTCCATGTCTCTGATTTTTTTTTTTATAAAACTGATTGTTATTTTGTAATATTAATTTTATCATACATAAAATTTACATTGTACTTTTATGTAAATTTTATGTAAAATAAAAAAGCGATATTAGGTAATTTTATCGTACTTCTTATGGATCTTATTTTGTAAGTTTTTATATTTAGAAGTAGAGAAAAACATTGGCTGATGTTTACGTTGTTGATTATCAGAAACGTTTTCAATTTTCTCCAATCAATGACATAGATGATGCCCGTTCTTTAAACAAAACGGGAGTACGAACTCTACTAATTATGTAATTTTTAGTATTATGGAGCAAAGAAAAAAGAAAATAATTATAAAAAGCATTAGAATATTTCTTGGGAGTACCTACATAGCGATAAAAGTCTTAGGGGTGAAGATTGGCTATCACGGATGGTCGCCCATCCAGTGACAAGCCGTGCCTGATGTAGCTTAACTTCGTAGAAGTTGTTCAGTGACAGCCCACCAGGCCACGGCCTCCCCCTAAATAAATATTTTGTTATTTGATTTTTTGTAAATAAATATTTTGTAAAGTTTTGTTAAGTTTTTGTAAATAAATATTTTGTTATTTGATTTATGTAGCCTATCATAACTTTAATAATGAATTTTAAAGGTAAATTTTTAAATGTTTTAATATTTAACTATAGTAGATGGACACACAGATTGCTTAACAAATGCATGGTTTTGAGAAAAAATTAAAAAAAAATTATTTTCTTTTATTTTACCATCATCACGGCATCATTAGACAAAGCACGTTAAGGTTACTCAATCCAGAATCCCATGCAATGGGAAGGAAAGCCAAAGCTTTCATCATGTTTACCGCTACAGGGTGACGGAATCACGTGGAAATCTCGCATGACGCTTTTTTCGGCGAGAGGCACTTCCATCTATTCTTCCATGACTAAACATAAAATTTTTATTATTATTATTATTATGTGAAACACTCCTAAGGGAGTAAGTAAGAAAAAAATTTAAAGTCTTATTAGGCAACACAAATCAAGACAGGCAGCAGAGGCCTAACAAAAAGGAATAACGCACTTTGAAAAGTCGCAGACATGTCATAAAAGCAATTGGCTCAAGAGAAAACTCCCAAAACAAAATAAATTACACAGTTATTGGGATTCAAAATAATGTTGTCTTAAACGTCTCTTCAAATGGACACAGGAGGTCTCACAGTCTGGAGAAACACATTAAAAACCGAGTTGCGGATACTAAAAGGCAGGACATTCCACAAGGAGATGGTATTTAAGGAAAAACTTTTTACTAGGAAAGTAGAGGCCTTAATGGGAACCACGAACAAGAATCTCTGTGTATGGCGTATACTAGTATCAAACTTGAACCAATCTTTTATATACGAGACTGGATGGTATTCAGTTCATAACACATCGGTGATTTCAGACGTCAGTGCGACCTTACTAAGTGACATAACAGTAGGAAGGTTATGGCGAGAGCAGGTAAACGTTATTGAATCAGTCCTAGCCACCTTAAAGGCAATTCGAATGATTTTATTATAAGCGACAGCGAGCCTCTTTAGGTTAGCTGCTGATGTTGAAGACCAAAAAAGCACTCCATAAGCAACATAAAGGCACAATAACCGCAGCAATATAGTGGCAAAGTTGCGAGATAGATAATAATCATCTCAGCCGCTTCACGAGATAGGTCTTCCGATGTGAACAGCAGTCCAGTCAGAATTAGAAACAAGCCGGAAGAGAGACTTAAAGTCACTGCTGCGAAAATTGAATTCAGATTCATTAAACCAATGAAGCTTGACAAGGGAGATTGGAAGGCAAACGAGGAGAGGCGTATGATAGTTATCAGGGAAAACCATAGCTGCCTCTATCCGCATAACCGTCAGCGGTATATTGGCATACACCTTATCTAGATTCCCACCAAATTTGTTACGTACTACACTTAAATCAACCAGGTCGAGCTCAGCAAGCCAGCTGGAAACAATTAGGTCCCTTTGCCTGATTTGGGGGGAAGAAAAATTCACTTGTTACAATCAGAAAAATTGAAATCCCCCACGATGACACACGCATTTATTGATCATAAATTACGATTGATCATAACGCATTTACTTAGAACTAAAGAAGGAAAGAGTCCCAGAACAAAATCACTAATATTCTGGGCAGAGATATTTGGCTAGAGACGAGAAACAAGTAGTCTCTTCTCTTTAGATTGAGCACCAAGCCCTTTAATTAAGCCGCAAATAGACGCACCTGATCCAATCAGATTCAGCTTAAAATGACTGCTCTTTCGGTCACTTGCAAACTGGTTTCCAGCAGCAGCTGTAATACCTCCATCAAAAGGATCAATCTTCTTACTGTTAACTTCCTCGTCATCTTTATGCAAATCACCAGCATAATTAAGAGACAATCGAATACTATCATGAGTGCTTATAAAATCAGTAATCTTATAAAGTTTGCAATTGATTTCACGATTTTCCTCCTGCAACTTGGAGGCAAGCGCAATGAACTCCTTAACAGTGTCAATCAATTCACATATCAAATCTAATATCTGAGCAAAATTGCACTTATCTGCCTGTCGGACGCTCTTGAAGAGGTAAAACTGTGTTGAAGATCGTCATCAGCCATTACCTTTCCATCGCTGTTATCTGCGACGCAGTTCGAGCATCGCCATATTGATTTCATGCGCTGAAACTCATCCTTAGCAATGTTCATGCATTTAGCATGAAATAAAAGACGACAGTCTCCTACACAAGCAATATATGGCTGTCATCCATGGTTAGAATCATTGCAGGCAGTACAAAATTCTCTTGTCCCTTGCCTACCTTTTTTCCTAAATTTTGCCATACAGGGAGCAAAGCGAACGACCCATGTATTATTAAAAGTAATAATAATAATAATAATAATAATAATAATAATAATAATAATATCAGGTTGTTGCATATCAGATGTCGGATTGCAGAGGTCATCTTTAATGGCCCTCTAGAAAGGACACCTTCACACGTGCTATTCGAAATAACCCCCATTGCAATCCAAACATTGTTGCCAACGATTTGGCAGCTTCTTGAGCCCTCTCCGATAGAATCCATGGTCACGGGACTCTATAAACTCCCGGAATGCGTTTTTGATGTCTGCTTGGGTTAGAAATGTTTTCCTTCGGAGAAAGTTGCCCAGGCTCTGGAAAAGATGGTAGTTGGTAGGGGAGAGGTCCGGAGAGTAAGGGGTGTGTGGAAGCACCTCGTAGCCCAGAGCCTGTAGCGCCTGCACGGTCGTTCGTGCAACGTGCGGATGCGCGTTGTCATGCAGCAGAAGGACGCCTTTGCGATGCACAAGTGCAGGTTGTTACTGACACAGTTTTGTGTGCATACAATGCAGTTCATGACAGTAGGTCACAGCGGTGATCGTCTCCCCCTGCTGCAGGAAGCTGTAATGCACTACACCACGGATGTTCCACCAAACTATAACCATGAGCTTCCTGGGGTGCAACATGGGTTTAGGGAACTGTCGCGGCGGTTCATCAGCTTCTAGCCACTGTGCTGACAGTTTCCTATTGTCGTATAACAGCCACTTCTCGTCGCAGGTGACAATGCGATCAAGAATCCCCGCTTCTTCATGGTGCAAAAGTAATTCCGTACTCACCTCCAACCGACGCTCTTTTTGGTCTTCCGTAAGTTCACATGGGACCCATTTGTCCTGCTTTTTCACCTTTCCGATGGTTATATGGTGTCTACGGACAGTCGACGCTGATACAGCATGATCCCCTGCAAGGTCCCGAACTGTTTTTGTTGAGTCCTCTTCCACAGATTGCTTCAGATCAGCATCATTCAACACGCTGGGTGGTCTGCCGTGTGGCTCATTTGCCAGGTCCGTCACTCCCGCCCAGAACTTTCGGAACCAACGTTGGACATTACTTTCATTTATGCTGCCTACACCGAATACCTTATTGATGTTTTGAGAGGCGTTGGATGCAGTGTGATTCAACCTGAACTTGTAATGCTTTATCACACGTAATGCGTATGAAGTCATGAATATCTTCGCTTGGGTTCAAACGCTATTAAATATCATCGCAGACATGCAAATTTCAGGCAGCTGGTCGCTGATAGGTTTATCTCTGGGAATGTACCACTTTGTTATAGGTACTTGCTACTAAATGTGGAAACCGTGCTGAAGCGCAGAACCCACCTCGAAATCTGACATTTGATATGCAACAAACCGATAATAATAATAATTGTAACAGCAGTGGGAAATAACCCACCAGATATATTTATTAATGGACACCCTTTCCCTATTAAAAAAAAATGAAAGGAAAAAAAATGTAGACCACTCATTTCAAATTTGGCTTAGAAATTATAAATAAACAATTGGTGTATAGGTAGCAGGTCCTTGCCTGTGTATGTGTGCACAACCATAGCGTGCACTATTCAACTGTTTGTGAGGTAATTGACCTGAAAGTTGGGTGCCCAAAGAGGTGCCTCATGTACGCTGTACGCGCGTGCGATTCGTCAGCAGCACCAGTAGCACAATGGTAATGCGTGCGCTTGGTGTCCCGTAACTTGTTTTCAAATCCCGGCCAGGGAATTTTTTTTCAAAACTCTGGAAAACCGGTTTTTTTTTCCATTCCTTATTAATAATTATGATTAAAAATGCATTTTTATTTTCAATTTTTTTTTTTTTAATAAACGTATAAAAATGGTGCTTTTTTATATCTCGTTAATAATTTCGATACAGCAAGGCATTTTTTTTTTTACATTTTCAATATATGAGACATTTCAAAATACACAATTTTTATTTTGAAAACATTTATAATATACTTATCATATATAATCTCTAGAGTGATATTTGTCATAGAAACCGGAAAAGCACAAAACGTTTCTACAATGAACACAACAAATGATTGAGAACTCTCTCCTCCTTATTCATCATTTTACCAGAAGTTTACTTTCGCAGGCTTGAGAAACGCGTACCTTGAGCGGTAGTCAAAAGAGAAATGAACAAGCCACGTGCAAATGCACCGGCCGAAAAGACGACAAGGTATTTGTCCATGCAATCACTCCATGGCATAATCGATTGTTATTGGCTCTGACTGAACAAATTAAGCAAAAAGTGTGGAATGGAACAATCTAAATTGGAGAGAACCTCCAATCTAACTATTTACCTATTTCATTGTGGATAAGAAGTTCCCTCCGATTTTGATTGGCCCTTCCTATAACTGATGGTGGATCACCTTGCTTTTGGAGCCAATTTATTCAAAATAGGAATATAGGGGAAGGAATTTCAGATTTATTTCAACTTAAGCAAAATTTGACTTACCTGACTTTGACTTACTCGAATTATACTGTATTATAAAAAAAAAAAAAAAAAAAAAAAAAAATGGTGATTATAGAATTCTTTAGTTCTCGCTTTCTCTTTCCCCCTGAAATTCTTTCTCACATTTATGAAGGTAAATGTTAAGAGTAGTATTCCCTGAGTAATTTCATAAATTTTAACAACTTCAACAAATGAATTAAAATTTCTTGATGAAAAATAGGAAAGAAAAACCCACAGCCCGGGATCAAACCAGGAACCTTTGGCTCGGACCGCCAACGTGCTAACCAATTGCGCCACTAATTAAATTAATAACTAGGATGTTCTTTTTTTTTTTTTTTTTTTTTTTTTTTAATGCAAATGCAGTAAAATAAAAATGAATAATAAAGGGAAAGAAGGTCCAATTTAATATAATGAAAAGGTCAAGGCACAATTTAATATAATTTTGAAGAAGATAGTTCACAAGGATAATATTAGAATGAATGATGAAAAACTTGAAGTAGTGAAGGATGACTGTCTTGAAGTACAGTATAAACGTTTTCGCGGTATCTTTTCCTCGTCATGAGATTGAAGATTTTTTTTTTTTGAATGGAATAATCTATCTATCTATACATATAATAAAACTGTAACGTATCCGTGGTTGTTCGCGTATAAAGCAAAAAGTACTGGACGGATTTTGATGAAACTTTGTGTGGTTATAGCTTACAGTCTGGGTTTTCAACTAGGGTACTTTTTTCTGCGTGAAAATGTCTCATATCCATGGGAAAATTCCCAAATGGCTGTGTGGAGTGGTAGTTAAACTTGCCAACAGGTGTCCTGCAAGTTTTTAAATTCCTGCAGCAGTAGTTAAACTTGCCAAGGACTCAGTTGTTAAAGCGGACTGTATGTATTAATGCGCTTAACGGAACTTCTTTCTTCCACTACTCCACAATAGGCACGAATCCACTTCACATGAAGTAGACAGCAGCAGGCAACAATTGAATGCCTTCTCAAGTTTCTAAACAAAGTTTTTAAAAATAGATTATTACAATTAGCTAATTGCCTTCAGGTAAAAAATATGTATAATAATTAATATTATTTTCTTAATTTATTATTTCATTTTATTAAGTAATTTGTAATCAAACACAAGGCTGGCTTCATGTGCAACATCGAGTAATATGTTGCATTGGTGAGGGGATATGTATCATGGTGCTTTATAATTATATTATATTATATTATATTATATTATATTATATTATAACAGAAAAAACTGGGGGAAAAACCCCCTTAAAATGCGTTGTTTTTGAAAAAGTATTTGACGTTTGACATTTAAATTGAGAGTAAGCACGAAACATGCCTGATTTTCCTAGATGATATCAGTCAGCCTAGTAGTGTTCAGGCTTTGAATTTGTTATTGTATCTCTCCATTTCATAAATAACGCTACCTTTATGAATTAATAATTTCTTTTCTAATTCCGCAAAAATAGATACGGTAAAACTCAATAAAGTATAAGTTAACATAAAAAATAATAATAAACATATTTATTCTGAAAAAATTCTAAAAAACTCTCCCCCCCTCGTACAAATGTAAGACTCCAGATTAAAAAATAATAATACTCCTGAAAAATGATAGTATACAAAAACTATGTACAATATAAAAAAACCTTAATTATACAAATTGAGGTGTTCTTACATTTGCTGAGATCAATTGATTAAATACAACGTATAAAAAATAATTTTGGAGCATAAAAATTAAGGCGGAAGTGTGTAGGTGCTTAAAGATTTTTTCCACAATAAAAATATGATGGAACTAGCAGAGGTACCCGGCGTTGCCCGGGATAATTACACTTGTAGATAAACAGAACAATCTCAAAAAATTAAATTATAACTCCCAGTTGTTTAAATAATAACTCAATCAATACAACACAGAGCAAAGGGACTATCCATTCTACGAAAAATACGAAAAACAGGAATTCTAGGTGATATACCGGGACTTTATCTTAACTCTTCTTGACTTGCCTCACCACTGCGGAGCAGCACCAGATACTTTAGATTCAAGTTTTTCTTGCCCTTGATGTAGAAGCTCTTACTCTATTCGAAACTCCTGTTGTTCAGATGTTTCAAATGCCCATATATTTTTTCCTGTTTTAGTTGCAGAGTTTTTCTGACCAATACTCGTTCTTTCTCTTTCCTTTCCACACATATTAATTTTTGCCAGTCGTCTGGACGTTGATAGTGACCTCAAGGGAGAGACGCTGCTTTATTAATGTTCTGTCACTGCATCATCACTTTATGCTCATTATCAATAATTCTTGGAAACGAACGTTCATTCATCGCATTATCAGCATCTCAGTTTCCAAAATATACACATTCCCACAGAATATAGTCAAAATGTATTTTTATGAAATGTTTGTATCTGCTGTGCTACCAAATAAGCTAGGTGATAACCCCTGCGTGGCTCTGTTAGGGCTTTTTCTTTTTTGGATTAAATTTTGAAATATCTTAATAATAAACACATGAAAACGCTTAGAATTAATACAGTAAAAATTCTTAATGAAAATTAGAAAAAAAATTTTTTAAAAGCTCACAATGGATGGACTAGTCTAAATAATTTCTTACTCACGTAATCTTACTTTAAATTTACACCTGATGTTGTTGCAATTCCCTTTCTTCTCTCGATGTCTTGAAGCAAAACTTGGCCATTCATCACTTTGTGTAGTCTAGCGGTTACCGATTCTTCTAATTACCATTTGCTCAATACAGCACGGAGCTCAAGGATTGCTTCCTCTGTCGTCTTTCCACTCTTTCTCAATAGTCTGCTAACTCTCCATTATCTCCAGTTACTGATCATTTTTAAACATTTTCAAAATTAGTTATTAATTAAAAATACAAATTAAATAAAAAATAAGGTATAATAAACAAAAATAATTAATCTAAATCAAAATAAAAAGCTGACGTTTCGGATAGACTTTCGGAAAGACTTTCATAACTTCAGGATAATTCTCTAATATTCTATTTGCTTTGATAAAGGATAATCTCTATCTGAAACGTCAGCTTTTTATTTTGATTTAGATTAATTATTTTTGTTTATTATACCTTATTTTTTATTTAATTTGTATTTTTAATTAATAACTATTTTTTATTGCATTCCAGGGTTCTTGTGTCTCGTCCTTCTCTTAATATATATCCGTTCATTCTAAACATTTTCAAGAAATTGTTAAGTACTAAGAACTCTCTTTGATAAGAAAAGCCTGAATAACAGGAATTCTATGCATTGTTACAAATTGAAACTTATCTATATTGCAGAAACTTTGCCTTGCATTGTTGGTCATGAGATATTTCTCATTAATATGCCTTGCCATAACCATGAATATCGATTTTTTTTATCAATAATTATTTTTTCAAAATCTGAGGTAGACAGTGACCTTCCTCAGGCTTTGAAGGTCAAGTATGCAAAATATCATCACGAATGAAACTGTAGATTTGTATAAGTAGC
This sequence comes from Rhysida immarginata, assembly GCA_023313115.1. Classification (NCBI taxonomy): domain Eukaryota; kingdom Metazoa; phylum Arthropoda; class Chilopoda; order Scolopendromorpha; family Scolopendridae; genus Rhysida; species Rhysida immarginata. Next base: position 651,592 of record JAHWFO010044193.1, on the reverse strand, counting down.
AAACAAACAAACCCACAAACAAACAAACAAACATTCTTCTTTATATATATAGAAGACTAGCAAAGGTACCCGGCATTGCCCGGGATAATTACACTTGTAGGTAAACAGAACAATCTATCTATATATATAAAGAAGGATGTTTGTGGGTCTGTGCGTCTGTGGGTCTGTGTGTACGTTTTTTATACAAATCTACAGTTTTATTCCGATCTTGATAAAATTTCGCATACATGACCTTTAAAGCATGAGGAAGGTCACTGTCTACCTCAGATTTCGGAAAAATAATAAATATCGATAAAAAATCGATATTCATGGATATAGCAAGGCTTATTAATGAGAAATATCTCATGACCAACAATGCAAGGCAAAGTTTGTACAACAATAGGTATCAACAATGGTATCAACACGCAATTCACAAACGCTCTGCATGGACCAACAATCAATATCTCATGACTAACAATGAAAGGAAAAGTTTGTGCAAGTGTAATTATCCCGGGCAACGCCGGGTACCTCTTCTAGTCTATCTATATATATAAAGAAGGATGTTTGTGGGTCTGTCTGTGGGTCTGTTTTTTATACAAATCTACAGTTTTATTCCGATCTTGATAAAATTTCGCATACATGACCTTCAAAGCATGAGGAAGGTCACTGTCTACCTCAGATTTCGGAAAAATAATAAATATCGATGAAAAATCGATATTCATGGTTATGGCAAGGCATTTTAATGAGAAATATCTCATGACCAACAATGCAAGGCAAAGTTTGTACAACAATAGGTATCAACAATGGTATCAACACGCAATTCACAAACACACTGCATGAACCAACAATCAATATCTCATGACTAACAATCAAAGGAAAAGTTTGTGCAAGTGTAATTATCCCGGGCAACGCCGGTTACCTCTTCTAGTCTTCTATATATATAAAGAAGGATGTTTGTGGGTCTGTTTGTTTGTATGTTTTTTATACAAATCTACAGTTTTATTCCGATCTTGATGAAATTTCGCATACATGACCTTCAAAGCATGATGAAGGTCACTGTCTACTTCAGATTTCGAAAAAATAATAATTATTGATAAAAAATCAATATTCATGGTTATAGCAGGGCATATTAATGAGAAATATCTCATGACCAACAATGCAAGGCAAAGTTTGTACAACAATAGGTATCAACAATGGTATCAGCACGCAATTCACAAACACACTGCATGAACCAACAATATATATCTCATGACCAACAATGCAAGGCAAAGTTTGTGCAACAATAGGCCCATTGTGTTCGCATCAACAATGGTATCAACGCGCAATTCACCAATAACAATGAGCACAGAATTATGATGTAATGTTAAAGCAATCTTTCCAAGAATTATAACAATGAACATAAAATGATGATGTAATATGGATAAGTTTCAATTTGTAACAATGCATAGAATTCCTGTTATTCAGGCTTTTCTTAGAAAAGAGAGTTCTTAGTACTTAACAATTTCTTGAAAATCTTTAAAAATGATCAGTAACTGGAGATAATGGAGAGTTAGCAGACTATTGAGAAAGAGTGGAAAGACTACAGAGGAAGCACTCCTTTAGCTCCGTGATGTATTGAGCAAATGGGAAGCAAGTAAATAGAAGAATCGGCGACCGCTAGATTGCACAAAGCGATGAATGGCCAAGTTTTGCTTCAACACATCGAGAGAAGAGTGGAAATTGCAACAACACTAAGTATACATCTGAGGTAAGATTACGTGAGTAAGAAATTATTTAGACTAGCAGTGGCATCCTTGGAGAGGTCCAGCCATTGTGAGCCTTTAAAAAGATTTTTTTCGAATTTTCATTAAGAATTTTTACTGTATTAATTCTAAGCATTTTCATGTGTTTATTTTTAAGATATTGCAAAATTTAATTTAATTTTTTGAGATTGTTCTGTTTACATCCAAGTGTAATTATCCCGGGCAACGCTGGGTACCTTCGCTAGTCTTAAAAAAGTTTAAAATAAACACATGAAAATGCTTAGAATTAATACAGTAAAAATTCTTAATGAAAATTCAAAAAAAAAAAATTTAAAGGCTCACAATGGATAACCTCTCCGATAATTTATTACTCACGTAATCTTACTTCAGATGTATACTTGATGTTGTGACAATTCCCTTTCTTCTCTCGATGTGTTGAAGCAAAACTTGGCCATTCATCACTTTGTGTAGTCTAGCGATCGCCGATTCTTCTATTTACACTGCTCAAAAAAATTAGGGGAGCAGAAGCGTTTTATTGCAGTTCGTAACCAAATCAGGATAACAATCGACAAAACTTTACACGCAGTCTTCCTGCAACCCCTCCAGTTGACAATAAGTCCTATCAGTATGCAAATTTTCGTCCGTGACGTCAAAAGGCGATAATATCCATTATCCTTAAAAAGACAGGGTTCTCCGTGGTTGCTTTATTAGAGCTTAGACAGCAGCAAGAGTCATTTCTTGAAGTTTAGTCCGTTCAAAATATGGCTGAGCAACATGATTTACCGGAATCCATGGCGTGGAGAGCTATTGGTAGGCTGGAAGCAGGTCAGACACAGCGAGTTGTAGCCGAAGCAGTTGGAGTGTCGCGAAGTGTCATTTCCCGACTGTGGACCCGCTTCCAGGAGACAGGAAGTGTTCGCAGAAGACCTGGCCAAGGTCGTCCACGGGCAACTACAGCACGGGATGACCGTTATTTGCATTTAACAGCTCGTCGTAACAGACGCCAGAATGCTACCCACCTTCAGCGAATGCTTCTAGCGGGAACAGGATGCAGAGTATCGACACAGACCATCCGCAATCGGCTTCACCAAGTCCGTCTTTATGCACGTCGACCGATGGTATGCATCCCATTAACACAGGTTCACCGTAGGGCCCGTAGAGAATGGGCTGAAGAGCATAGACTTTGGGGGCTTGTGGAATGGCGTTCAGTTCTCTTCACAGACGAGTCCAGATACAGTCTGGAGTCCGACGACCGACGAATTCGTATCTGGAGAGAACCAGGAACGCGAAATAACCCGGCGTTTGTGCAGGAAAGGTCAGCGTATGGAGGCGGTGGGCTCATGGTGTGGGCAGGCATAAGCATTGGTGGACGTACGGACCTGTACATTGTAAACGGCGGTTTGACAGCCTTGAGGTATAGGGACGAGATTCTGCGACCCTTTGTCTTACCTTATGCTGCAGCAGTTGGTGAAAATTTCATTCTAATGGATGATAATGCTCGACCTCACAGAGCCCGGCTTGTGAACGACATGCTTGAAGAGGAGGGAATCGAGCGTATGGAGTGGCCCGCATATTCTCCGGACCTGAATCCCATTGAGCATGCCTGGGATGCTCTTGGAAGACGTGTTGCAGCTAGGCCTGCACCTCCGCAGACACTTCAGGAACTCCAGATTGCTCTTGTTCAGGAGTGGGCACAAATTCCACAAGATCTTCTTGACAATCTCATATGTTCCTTGCCAAACAGATGCACAGCGGTCTTAGCTGTTCGAGGAGACCATATACCCTATTAAACTCCATTCACAATGATCAAAATGCTATTGGTTCATGTGAAAAAAATGTGTCTTTTTTCCCATGTAATGAGACATCATGCTCATTAAATTCAAATTATGGAATCATCCGTCGTATTGTTTCCAATTTTTACGAATTACTGTTTATTCTAAGCTATAGAAACACAAAAACTATATTTCACATCGTCAATAAAACAGTTTCATCAAAATAACTTCTGCTCCCCTAATTTTTTTGAGCAGTGTACTTGCTTCTGATATGCTCAATACAGCACGGAGCTAAAGGAGTACTTCCTCTGTCGTCTTTCACTCTTTCTCAACAGTCTGCTAACTCTTCATTATCTGCAGTTACTGATCATTTTTAAACATTTTCAAGAAATGTTTAGGTATGTAGAAAAACCTGAATGACAGGAATTCTATGCATTGTTACAAATTGAAACTTATCCATATTGCATCATCATTTTGTGCTCATTGTTATTGGTGAATTGCGTGTTGACACCATTGTTGGTACCTATTGTTGCACAAACTTTGCTTGCATTGTTGGTCATGAGATATATATTGTTGGTCTGTGCAGAATGTTTGTGAATTGTGTGTTGATACCATTGTTGTTACTTATTGTTGCAAAAACTTTGTCTTGCATTGTTGGTCATGAGATATTTCTCATTAATATGCCCTGCCATAACCATTAATATTGATTTTTTTATCAATAATTATTATTTTTTTTGAAATCTGAGATAGACAGTGACCTTCCTCATGCTTTGAAGGTCATGTATATGAAATTTTATCAAGATCCGAATAAAACTGTAGATTTTTATAAAAAACAAACAAACAAACACACAAACCCACAAACAAACAGACAAACGTCCTTCTTTATATATAGAGAGAGATAAGTTGATGAAGACGAATTTAGAATTAAATTTTGAAGACAGATTTTGAAGAACACATTTTGATATTATGCCATAGTACAATTTTGATATTGTACATAGTTTTTGTATACTGAGAACTATCATTTATCTGGAGTATTTTTCTTTAACATGATAATGTTTTAAGGCTGGACATCAATCTATAAAAAACGTGATGCGAAAACTGACACCAAAAAGTGTTATGGAAACAGTTTTCCATTGTTGGTGCCAGCTTGAATCAAACGCCGGAACTGAAAAGTCACCTGACCATTGTTGTTTGACCAATAATTTTTCTGCAAATCTTTACTGCAGATATATTATGAAATATATTGAAAATATGGTAACAGATAGCACAACTACACCACGTCGTCTTACCTAGCCGTGTAATAGCCGAAGGTTTTGCTTTTGATTGAAGACTAATGCATGCTAGTGTATTGGAATAAACTTTTTTCCATTACAATAAATATATTTTATCATTCACAATTATATTCGTAAGTTATTATTTTGAAACATTTAGATTTTGATAGTTTTTGAAGTCTCTTCAACATATCTATAATTTAAGCACTGGTTGAATTTCTATGTGCTTTGAAGTGCTATATTTATTTCTACAGATTCCTCTCTATACGTGCCGACTAAAAAGAGCATTAGGGGTGATGCAATAATTTTAATTTTTCGTCATACAAAATATACCCGATATATGATTTTAGATACTGCGAAAAGCTTGCACGTGCCGTGTTTTTGGTCCCGATTTCGATTGTGACCACAGATGCGAGTAAGAAGGCACCTTAAACATAGACACTGTGTTTACATGACATAGCGACAGACTCTATACCCGCGCTTATTTTTCCTCACTTCAGTTATTCTAAGCCCTTATTCAGTATTACTGATGTACATGATTCTATATACTCATCCATTGATAAATAAATAAAAGGTTTATGTACTGTATAATATATTTATATATTTGTTGCATCTAAAAACATTATCATGATTCAATGTTTTGGATTGCAGATTCAAAACTAAGTCACTTTTTTTTTTTTTGTTTTTTAATCTGGAGTCTTACATTTGTACGAGGGGAGGGGATTTTTTAGAATTTTTTTAGAATACATGTGTTTATTATTATTTTTTATGTTAACTTATTCTTTATTGGGTTTTACCGTATCTATTTTTGCAGAATTAGAGAAGAAATTATTAATTCATTAAGATTTATACCCATTTTTTACTATATATAACTCTACCTTTGTTTTTATAACTTACATAATAAGAAATTCACATGGGGCAGTCAAAAGCAGTCATGTTTCTCACTTATTGGGCATTACTGTTTTGTATCGCCACTGTAGCTGATGTCTTTCAGCACTGAACTTTGAATGGATGTCTTTGGCCCCTCCACACGAATTCCGTTATTTAATTTTAATAAGTCTGAAACTAATATAGATGATTTATTTATTATACTTATTCAATGGTGTAATAATAAGTTGAAACATGATTAGGTAACTAATATCTCAGGGAAGTTAATGAATGCTACTCTGAAATTCTATCAGTTGTTTACTAATATTTAAAGGGCAACTGACGTCAAAATTTTCGATACTGTAAGATTAAGTAAATAATTAAATATAATTGCATAATGTATAATTTAATTGCGAAAGCTTTTATTATTTATTTAATAAAATGAACAAATATTCGCTATATACTGAAGACTGCGAAAAAAATCTTTTGAGACATGGAGGGTGGGGTCGATGACGTCATATGAGCGAAAGGAGTTTCCAGTCCTGCAGTCATTACCACTAAAGCCTCACTCATTAATCGAGGTCAATCTGAGATCAACACGAAAAAAGTTCTCGAGAAAAAAATTTCAGCCTTGCGATCTTCTGCCTTATGATTATGATCCTTTTCTTGTCAACTAAATAGTTTCCCAAAACGGAGTAACATGGAATTCTGTGGGAGCGTGCACTTAGTAACTAAAAGATTGTGGCAACTAACAAGATACAACCAGACCCATTTTCAAGGCAACTCAATTGTTGCTCACTCAAATAGAATCAATAGAATATAGAAGGGGCACGCGCACGGGTGATGATTTCGTTGCTCTGAGCTATTTATTAGTGAAATTGAAATGCAACCTGCTCTTTATTACTTTTAAGTTAAAAGAATACTCAGATAAAAATACTTATAGACAAATAATGAACAGAAATATGCAAACAGTTTATTCAAGAATTGGATTAAGATAGGCTATATACAGGGTGTATCTGAAATCCTGTCACAAACTTGGAGGGGAGGTAGTATGGATGATTCTAAGTAAAAAAGTTCATATGAATATGGGTCCGAATTTGAACGATACCTGAGATATGAACAGAAATAAAAATGCCGCCACCAAGATCAACAAGTTAATAACCAAGTTTGTGACAAGGTTTCAGATACACCCTGTATAATTGTTTTACGTTATATTGTGTTATGTTTTTTAACTAAAGGAAATTTGTTTCACGTTTCTTTTTTATAAACGATGTAGGCGGTGTTTGTATATGTGGTAAGGAAAAAGTATAGTAAGTCTCATTGAGGTTGTATATATGCATCTGGTGGCGCAGCCCCCTCAAAAAAAATAAAAAATAAATAAATAAAGTCTTTAAAAAATAAATTCACTTTCCTTGGGTCGCATGATCAGTCATCATGCGATGTGCAGAAGTGAAAATTAACCAATATTTATAATTATTTATTTATTTATTTATTTATTTATTTATTTATTTATTTATTGCCCAAAAAAGGAATACAAGAAAAAAAAAATAAGCTTGAACTTATAATAAATCACAATCATAAACTAATCTTTTGATAATTTAAAACATAATCATGCAATTTTTGATTAAAATGGGAACAATAAATTCTACATTTAAATTTATCACAATCAAACATATTGCTCGTAACCTCAAAAGGAATGTCATTCCAATAATTCAAATACTTAAAAGGAAAAACATTCTTTTGAAAACTTGAAAGAATAAAAGGAATTTCAAACTTATATCTTCTAGTTTTCCTAACATCATTGCTAAAAAGAAAAAATTTATTAATAAAATGAAAAGGATGATCTATAAAACGAATAGATGCAACAATTTCACGCAAGTGACTAAACAGAATCAAAGAATCAAAATTAAGTAAATCATATTTATTACATGCCAAGGTAATAGAGTCGTATTTATTAAGCTTGAGCACAATTCTTAAAATAGTATTAAAAGCCAATTTTAAAGGGTAAAGATAACTATTATAAGTACTCGACCAAACTACCATACAATAATTAATAACAGAAACAACATAACTGTGAAAAATAACACACATCTCTTGAATAGTAAGAGTTTTGGCCAAAGTTTTAAACAAAAAAATATATTTCCTAATCCGTTTGGTTAAAAATTGAATATGTGAATTAAAACTCATTTTATTATCAAAAATAAGACCCAAGATATAAATTTCATTATTATCTTGCACCTCACTGGACTTATCAAAAAAAGAAACCTTAACAGTTTTGGCATCATTCAAATTCATACACCTTTCTTTATACCAATTCTTGATCAGATAAAGATCCTGATCAATTTGTTTTTGAGCAGTATTCATATCCAAATGGGTAAAATGTTTGATAAGAAAATTATCATCAATATAAGTAAAAAGATTAAAATTAAGAGATAAATCATGCAATGAACTTGATAAAATAGAATAAAAAACTGTACTTAAATTAGTACCCTGCAAAACTCCAACTTCACTTTTAACTGAAATCCACTGATGAGCACATTTTAAATTCAAATAACGGTCCCCAAAATAATTCTTAATCAAATTGATCATGTGATCATCAATGGAAAACTTTTTTAAATCAGTAAATAATTGATGTCGAGGAACTGTATCGTAAGCTTTAGAAACATCTGTTTTAATTATAATACAACAATTACCATTACTTTTAGCTTCCACTACATTTTTAAAAATTTGAAGAACCAACAAGTTAGCACTTTTACCGGGAACACATCCCCATTGTTGTTGTGGTAGCTGAGATAAGATAAAATCCTTAAATTGAGCAAAAATACAATTATCAACTAATTTTGAAACAATAGAAGTTTTTGCAATAGGTCTAAAATTTTTATAATCAGACAATGACCCACTTTTATAAATGGGAGTAATAAAAACTGTTTTCCATTGATTAGGATAGATAGCACTTTTCAAAACTATATTACATAAATGAGAAATAGGGTTGACAAGAGAAAAAATCAATCTATCAAGAACCATATAGTCCAACAAATTGTCTGGGGTATTATTTATGTTTATGGGACCCAATTAGATATGTTTATGGGACCCATTCATCCCGATCGTATGAAAAATTGACACACGTGTGAAAAATCTGCATGGGTGGAGAGCGAAATCATTACAACCAAGTAAATACGTAAGAGAATGTTGTAACTACATTATTAACGTATAAACTGACGAGTCTAATTGTTAATCAATCAATAATTAGGCATGTTAACAAACCAGTTGACAATTGATTACAGTGCTCTCACTAAAATTGACAGAGGGCAGGGTGTCAACTCAACGCCACCTAAAAAACAAAGCCTTCTCACTGTCTGTGGACTGTGTCATCAAACCAGGGCTGACAATCCAACTTTCATTGTTTACAACAAACGAAAAAACGCTGATTACATCAGGTGCTTTTTCTTTTGTTGTAAACAATGAAAGTTGAATTGTCAGCCCAGGTGTGATGATGCAGTGACCAGGCTTTGTTTTTTAGGTGGCGTTGGTCAACTGCAGCAAGAGGGCACATCATGCAGTGTCAAGGCATCTCATGGGGAAGGGGGGCAGGGGCAGGGCTAAGCCTAATTGTGTGCTTTCTGTTTTATAAAATCAGACGGAAGGATACATGGAAGAGCAAGAGCAAATTGATAAGCACTATTTTCGTGGAAAAGCACTGTTTTTGGGAATGAGCGCACTACTCTCGTGACAGGGCGCAATACTCTCGCGGCAGGGCGCGCAGCACCCTCCTAAAATAGGCTAGCGGGAGCACTGGATTAAATACGTAAATGTGAATTGATTTAATGATATATGTGTGCCCGTATATATACTTGTCACACATTGGGAAAAAATATAAACTAAAAAATATAAACAAAACTATAAACTAAAAAATATAAACTTTAAAAGATGAGAAACAAGATAAGAGGCCAAACTTTAAAAGA
>JAHWFO010044193.1:627985-641989 GCA_023313115.1 Rhysida immarginata | reverse complement strand
AAACTTTAAAAGATGAGAAACAAGATAAGAGGCCAAACTTTAAAAGATGAGAAACAAGATGATATGAATGCCACAGTTCATATATAAATTGCTCATATTTTAAATCTTGTAACTATAACTTGAATATTTGAAACCCACACACATATTAATCAAATAATGAAAAATAAAATCCAGGTTTGTTGCAAATTTGAACCTGAATAACGCTACATTTCAGATTTAACATGCCTTCATAAATATACAGTACTAGAAGAGGTACCCGGCGTTGCCCGGGATTATTACACTTGGGATGTAAACAGAACAATCTCAAAAATTAAAATAAATTTTGCAATATCTTAAAAATAAACACATGAAAATGCTTAGAATTAATACAGTAAAAATTCTTAATGAAAATTCGAAAAAAATCTTTTTAAAGGCTCACAATGGCTGGACCTCCAAGGATGCCACTGCTATTTTAAATAATTTCTTACTCACGTAATCTTACCTCAGATGTATACTTAGTGTTGTTGCAATTCCACTCTTCTCTCGATGTGTTGAAGCAAAATTTGGCCATTCATCACTTTGTGCAGTCTAGCGGTCGCGGATTCTTCTATTTACTTGCTTCCCATTTGCTCAATACATCACGGAGCTAAAGGAGTGCTTCCTCTCTCGTCTTTCCACTCTTTCTCAATAGTCTGCTAACTCTCCATTGTCTCCATTTACTGATCATTTTTAAAGATTTTCAAGAAATTGTTAAGTACTAAGAACTCTCTTTTCTAAGAAAAGCCTGAATAACAGGAATTCTATACATTGTTACAAATTGAAACTTATCCATATTGCATTGTTATAATTCTTGGAAAGGACTGCTTTATCATTGCATCATCATTTTGAGCTCATTGTTATTGGTGAATTGCGTGTTGAAACCATTGTTGATACCTATTGTTGCACAAACTTTTATTTGCATTGTTGGTCATGAGATATATATTGTTGGTCCGTGCAGAGTGTTTGTGAATTGCGTGTTGATACCATTGTTGCAAAAACTTTGTCTTGCATTGTTGGTCATGCGATATTTCTCATTAATATGCCCTGCCATAACCATGAATATCGATTTTATATCAATAATTATTATTTTTTCGAAATCTGAAGTAGACAGTGACCTTCCTCATGCTTTGAAGGTCATGTATGCGAAATTTCATCAAGATCGGAATAAAACTGTAGATTTGTATAAAAAACGTACCCACAGACCCACAGACCCACCCACAGACAAACATCCTTCTTTATATATATAGATTGCATAACATTGTAAGTATAGGGTGAAATGGTAATCTTGTTGACAATGATAACTGTGGCAGTTGTTAAGCTAGGCCTTTTTAAAAAAGTATTTTACAAGGAACATTTCAATGTAAGTGTATCTTTTTTTTATTTGGATTTTCCAAAATTAAGGATAGAAAATGATCAAAAAAGAAAAACGATGAGTTATTCTGTGTTAGATAGCCAAGACGATTAGCCATTATGACGTCATGTGTGTGCAAATCCTAGCGGTGAATTGAAGCAAAGCTCAAACTACTTGAGCTTTGAAAACCGATGTTTTGAAAAATTATATTTAAAAAACTAGTTAAGTTATAAAAAAATTATAAGTGGAATTAGAGTTAGTTGCATGTCCTTTATTTTATAAAGTAATTAAATTTGACTTTAATTGATAAGTGATTTTGGGTGTCAGTTGCCCTTTAAGCAGCTTTTATCAACACGTCATGATTTGCTTTTGAATGAAAGTAGGAGAAAGAAGATGTTTAAATGCCCGTTTGGTGTAGCTATAATATAACCATTTCAAAAGAGTTTAGAAGAGCAGTGAACGTTTTGTTGCATGTAATGCCATCTGCTACATTTTAGCTTTATACGAGGGGAGTTCAATAAGTAATGAGCACATTTTTTTCTGAAAAAGGGGGTTGTTTTATTCAGCATTCAAATACACCATGTTATTCCCCAATCTTTTAGCTACACAACACTATTTTTCAACGTAATCTCCATTCAATGCTACAGCTTTACGCCACCTTGAAGTGAGGGCCTGTACACCTGCACGGTACCATTCCACTGGTTGATGTCGGAGCCAACGTCGTGCTACATCAATAACTGCTTCACCATCCGCATAGTGCGTCCCACGGATTGTGTTCTTCATTGGGCCAAACAGATGAAAATCCGAATGAGAGTGTTCGCATGTTCCGACATTGCAGGAGTCAGAGCTGTGCATGGCCGGCCAGCTCGCGGGAGATCAGACAGTTTTGCTTGACCTTGCGGCGATGATGACACACGCTTTGCCCAACGACTCATCGTGCTTTTGTCCACTGCCAGATCACCGTAGACATTCTGCAAGCGCCTATGAATATATGAGATGCCCTGGTTTTCCTCCAAAAGAAACTCAATCACTGCCCATTGTTTGGAACGCATCTCCATTGTAGACGCCACTTTAAACAGCTCACTATAGCGCTGTCACATATCCGACGTCAATGAAACTTTACGAGACGAAGCGGAAATGTTTGAAAATGTTCCACAAGAAATGTCCAGTTTTTTCAACCAAAATTGGCCAAGAAAAAAATGTGTTGCATTACTTATTGAACTCCCCTCGTAGTTTCCGATTTTCTTAATCATGGTGGAGTTCCCTGAAAACAAAGTAACTTTATTTAATCATGTGTTAATGCATGATTATGAAAACTGATTGATATAGACACAGATATTCATAATACAGAACTTCGATAAGTCGTAGGGAAGACTCAAATTTTTTTGACTTTACAAGTTTTCATCTAAACAAGGTTTATAAGTTATTGAGGTTGACTAGATTAAAATTTTGACTCATCAAGGGTTTTCGGATTAAACGGGTACAATTGATTACAATTTGTATATTGATTACAATTGCTTGTTTTTGGAGAAAAGTGGAAGCAAAAGAAATTTAAGATTTTCTACTGTTGATTGAAACAATTCAGTTGAAGAAACAGAAAACACATATACATATAAAATGTTTTAATTTCTGAATTTTTAATTAAACAATTTTTAAATTGTTAAATGTTTTAAAATTTTTAAACATTTGGTTAAATACTCAGTGAACCAGAACAGTTTTGCCTATTTTTTTTTTTTTTTCCAGTTGTCTCAAGGGTACATTTCAGATATAACATGCCTTCTTAAATATACAGTAGTATTGCATAACATTATAAGTATAAAGTGAAATGGCAATCTTGTTGACAATGATAACTTTTGCAGTTGTTAAGCTAGGCCTTTTTAAGAAAGTAGTTTTAGTCTACTGAGAATATTTTACTAGAGCACAGCCTTAATAATTTTTTTTTAAATTTTAGCAGATAAATATAGGTATATTTTTGTTAGGTTGAATTTTTATTGTACATAGTCAGAGGTTTAATGAGGTTGCAGCTATCAAATTTTGTTGTTTATATTGTCCAGCAATACTGGAGTAAATCCACTTGATTTGTAGAATATGTATATCTGTCTGTCTGTCTGTGCAGTGTGTATGTGTTGTAATTTCCTCCATGTGTCTTTGAAATCGTCGATTAGCCTCCAAATTTCCTTTATATCGAGGTATCCTCTACTCGCAATATTTCCATGAGACGAGTACAGCAGATAATCTGTTCCCATCGTGATCTTGGTTTTCAGCGCTCTTAATAAATCGTGGCTCATTATTGCCTTGCATGATAGTGTCTCCATCACCCATGGTGTATAATACTTCGGCATAGTCCACAGCTTCCCGATCTTCGTTATTGAGACTTCAGTGGCTTCTTCCAGTAATTTGGTTTCTCTGTTGGCCACTATGACTGTTTTCGGTGCCAAGATCTTCCTGGCTTCCCGGGATAACTGTTTGGCTATCGTCCTGTGAACGATGGATATCTCAGATCCAGTGTCTATCACAAAAGGGATTTCTTGGTCTTCCATTCTTATCGCCATAATTATCAACCCTCTGTTGGGTGCGCCAATCTCTAGATCGCGTTGGCCAAAAGTTCCACGGTCCCAGATTTGTGATGTCAGTTGTGAAATTCTTGCAAATTCAGTTTGTGGTATGATCTCCCTTAAGATTTACATTGTCTCCCACAGGACATAGGGTGGTTGGTACCTTCCCTTTCCCGACGAGGGGTTCCGCGGATTGAGGCTCACTGTCGATTCTTCGTTTCAGTTTGCTATTCGCCTACTGCTCCGGGACAGTTTTTACAGTCCCTAAAGTCCACGTATTCTGCCTGCAGAACACGTTCGGTTCGTCTTCTCGACTCGAGCTTGGGTTTTCTAATATTTCTTGTTCTCGCCAACATCTTTCTAGTTCTTGGCAGTCTCGAACCAAAGAGCCTCTCTTCTTGTTGCTTGGACTGTTCAAAAATAGTTTATATTCCTCTCTCATGTTGTCTCTAGCGACTCGGTTGAGTTCTACTTCGTGGAGCAGCGATTCCATGCGCCTGTTTAAATTCTAGAGGTCTACATAGTATTTCAGGAATCATTCTTGTTTCCCTTGAGTCCGATGTTATAGATCTTGCTTCTTCTGTGCTTCAGTCCTTTTGTTTGGAGCCTAAGCACTGTCTTTGCTTGTTCCCAGTTTTCCACACGAGTTATTAGGTTGTGTATCCAATCTGCCAGACGGCTTACTACAAGCATAGGAAAAATCCTTCTGAGGGCATTTCTTGGGACTTCATTTATCTTTGCCTGACTTTCGAGGTTGTACAGATACTTATCTAGATCGGTGTATCTTTCAAATGGGGTTAAATTTATTCTCTTCTTAAATTAATCTAAACCGCCTCTTTTTTTCCAAGGTCCAATCTCGCATGGCTTGTGTTTGCTGTGCTATATTGTCGCTTAGAGACTGGAGACGAGATTCGGCAGAGAATGCATAAGTCTTTATTTCATTTTTTACAAACGTGTTCACTTCTAGGGTGGCCCACAGCACATTTTCACAGGTGACCACTTCTTGGTTCCTTAACGTGCTTAGTTTTTCTACTGCAGCAGCCCAAAATACATGAGGTGGGAGTGGTTCCATCCCAATCCTCGTAGCCGCTTCTTTCAACGCAGGCTCAGAAATCAAGCAGATAGGACACTTATGCTGGTAAGAGTTGCCACGAGCCTGTCTGATAATTGCGTCAATAGGCATTCTGGTAATCAATGTTCGATTATCTTATCAATCGGGTAGTCGAATATAGTTCCCTCTCCGAATGTGCCGGTCAGGAGATATGTCATGCGTTCTTTACGTTTAAAAATTTGTAAGAACCCCCAGGACATATGAATGGGTGTTGTCTTAATTGTGAATGACTTCTGCCTTTCCTGGTTTTCAGACCCCTTCTGTTCTTGAGAGAGATGATTGAAATTCTACTTCAGGGCTTCTATTTATCTTATGAAAATTCATACAAACTAAGTATGTATTTAATGAAGAGCAACCAAGTGAATTTTTTTATGAAAATCATAATTATGTGGATGAAATATATAGAACTGGAGCAGAATCGGATCTTATTCTATTGCCAGTTTGCTAGTGCCTGAAGGATAATTTGTTAAGACTCGGTGAATGTTATAAAAACTATTAATAAATAAATACAGGTGCCTCTTAAGAAAGAAAGTTAAAAATGAATATATTTTTAAACAATTTTTGTCCTGGAGAATATCTTCACAATATCATTTAATAACATTTCATAGAACGCATCAACTGTCTTCATATGCTCTCTCCCTTTTACAGTGGATTAATTTATCTTTTTTTTTTGCTGTATTTTACAATCAAAAGGCCTCTTTAAATACATATGCTTTTGTGATAAATTATTACATTTAGAACTTTATATAAACATGCGGATCCATTTATTAGCAATGTTTTCTGAGCGTTTTCCCCGTCTTCTCCCACCCCACCCCCTCCAAATATTAGGTGCTACCCCAAATTTCTGAGAATTTTCTTCTAAAAAGCAGAAAATGTATCTTGCATCTTAATTTTTAAACAGGTGGTGGCCTTACAGTATAACAGAGGGACATCAGGAGTTCCAACTAGTTTCGCCATTTATTCCCGGCTTTGTCAAGGATAGCACGGCTTACCCAAGTTCTTACGGCGACGGCCCGTGCAGCTCGGGTGGCGGTAGACCTGTTCCGGACGATGACGTGGGCATACTTGGGTTCTAGGCGCTCTCGGATACACATGCGGTTGAACCAGATGTTCTGGATGGTGGAGGCTAGCTTCCTCTCGATGTGGAACATCTTAAAGATGAGTGGAGTCATATCGGTGGAAGGATGGATCATAATACTGTTCCTAAACAGGCGGTGGCCTTACAGTATAACAGAGGGACATCAGGAGTAGTTTCGCCATTTATTCCCGGCTTTGTCAAGGATATCTTTGTCATTTCATGATGTTGTAAAAGTTATTGATTATGAATTAATGTTATAGTTCAGCTTTTTATATTCCCTCCTCCCCTCCCAATAACATATTCATCTGTGCCCTGGGGCACGAAGTTGTAAGGCAAAGTAACTGTTGAAAGGAGAATAAATATGTATATGTAATTAACACTGGATTAAAAAAATATCAATAAATATTTAAATACTAGAAGAGGTACCCGGCGTTGCCCGGGATAATTACACTTGCACAATCTTTTCCTTTCATTGTTAGTCATGAGATATTGATTGTTTGTTCATGCAGAGCGTTTGTGAATTGCGTGTTGATACCATTGTTGATACCTATTGTTGTACAAACTTTGTCTTGCATTGTTGGTCATGAGATATTTCTCATTAAAATGCCTTGCCATAACCATGAATATCGATTTTTTATCGATATTTATTATTTTTTCGAAATCTGAGGTAGACAGTGACCTTCCTCATGCTTTGAAGGTCATGTATGCGAAATTTTATCAAGATCGAAATAAAACTGTAGATTTGTATAAAAAACAGACCCACAGACAGACCCACAAACATCCTTCTTTATATATATAGATAGATTATAAAATTACATTAGGGAGTTAGTTTTTTTTCATTATGAGAAATCTGTAATGAAATGTTCAAGCAGAATTCTCGTGTAAAAATTTCTCGTAAACGACATATCTGCAATCCTATGTATTTTTTTTTTTTGTATTGAATCCTTATCCGAAAAACCATCAAAATCTAACTAACGTACAAGTAGCACCATCTAGCATCAGAAATGGAAGGTTTTTTGTTGTTTTATGTTACGAAATATAGAAACTATGCTAATTTAAGCAGTCTTACTCTAGGCTGAGAAAAAAGTACTTGGGGGGATTCCATTTTCCCTTAAGTAAATCACTGAAGGTGATAACTGGCTCACGTTGGCAGATAACAAAGCACAAGCTGGTACTCAACTAAGCGAGAGAAACAAGATGACAGATATTGGGCCGAATGATCTTGTTATGCACAAACTGCGCATGAACAAGGATCTCGTTATGCAACCGACATTGCGAATGAGATCGAAAAAATTTTTCACGAATGTTGAAAAATGGGCAGTTGAAAAATAATGTATTTTCATTCATAACTCGCATATGCAAAGAGATTTTCGAATGAAACAAAAAGGTATGCAATAAACTTTATTATATAAGAGTAGGAGTTGTAATAAAGTATATTAATTAAAAAATAAGAACTCCATTTAATTAAAAGAAATAGAAATAAAAATAAATAATAAAAAAATTGAATAAAAGTCACCCAGTGGAGAAATACAAAGTTGAAGTGGACGAAACACAGATTTTGTGAAGCTTATGTAGATGAAACACAGGTGAAAAGAAGGTCTTGTGGAGAAATGTTACACGAAACACAGGAAGAAACACAGTAACAGGAGAAGAAGATCCATGATGAAAGTCCGATGTTTCGTCCACTTCAACTTTGTATTTCTCCACTGGGTGATTTTTATTCAATTTTTTTATTATTTATTTTTATTTCTATTTCTTTTAATTAATAAATTTTATTGGCTCCAAAGTGTACATTTATTTATCAACTAATTAACATTAACAGCTATACACTGAAGAGCAATTGAATTAGAGACAGCTGGCGTTAGGCAAATGTAGTGCTGTGGGCAGCCCTGGCAATGGAAACGGAATGACATTAGTAGCTAGCCGACAATCTGAGGAGTGATACGAAGGAATCAGTATAGTCGGATGCATTATGGGTAAGACATTAGATCTAACAAGGAGACTCCATATACTCAGATTCACTGATTGTGATAAAAAATATTCTACGAGTAGCTTTCATCAATTCAAACACCCATGCAAAGCTATTTGATTAACTTTTCAAAATTCATAAAGTTTGTTAGAATTGCTTACACTTTATACATACCCGAATCGTAGCATAGTTTTTTATAGCATTTAGATGGTCTAGTGGTAAAGCACTAGAATCCTATTTCACAGGTTACGGGTTCAAATCCCATCTTCATTATTTTGTTTTTTTATCTTCGTAAAATTTTTCTTAGCATATATGGGAAGGTGTAATTCATTTATTAAATATATTTCCTATTTTCTAATTTGCTACCATCATTTTTTTATAAAATGCATATAAGAATTATTATAATTTTATCATAATCAAAAATTTACAATTTGCTAAGGATATCTAAGCAAAAGGAAGGTCACATTCTACCTCAGATTTCAAAAAAATAATAATTGATCATTAAATAGTGAGTCCTTAGCATTGCTTCTAGCAATGAAATTGGTAGAGACTTTGCAATACAATAAAGGGAGAACAGAGTTTCCGACTAGTTTTGCCATTTATTCCCGGCTTTATCAAGGATACACACTAGAGACTTCACGCCCTTGTAAAATGGAAATAATATGATTGGATAAAATACAACGTATGGGATGACAAATTCAATGAGTAATACAGTCTAGGTCCAATTACTGGAAAAAGGTAGAAGCTAAAATATACAGGGTAAGAGAATGGCTACAATAAAGGGTCAGGGAATTGCTACAATAAGGGAATAGAAACACACTAACTAGATGAAAACAAAAAATAAATAAATAAATAACGGATAACAAATAACAAACTAATATAAATTAATCAAGAACAATTGACATATAAAACAAAAAGTAAATGATATACATTCTAATAAAAAAAATACAGTAAATCTGATACAGAATTAAGAATAGGAAATATGTCAAAATCGGTTTGACAATTAAGGAGGAGATCTGGTGAAGAGTTCTTGGCTTTAAAGATTTCTGTAGATTCCAGAATTGCAGTCTTGAATGGGTCTTTACAATACTGGAGAATGGACATCCTCCTGTTTTTTTGGTGCGTGTCCAGTAATGGTGAGGTGGTTAGCATAATGGGATTTGTCATCTTTCTTTCGGTAAGAGGCCATAGGCTCTTTAAAATGGACAGTGAAATTGCGGGATGACAAACCAATATAAAACTTGTCGCAAAATCCGCAGTTTAAACGATATACTCCAGAGCGGGAAAAGTTAATGGTTTTAGAACTGGTGGGAGGGTTTAAGGTAAGTAAACGGGATGGGAGAACGGAAGGAAATCCGGAGACCAAACGAAGAAAGGAAGTTAGTTAAACGGGAGAAGTGGGGACCAAAAAAGAGTAAGGATACCCATTTCTTGGGTGGGATTAGGTCTGGAGGTTTAGGAGGGTGAGCTTTCTGCGACAAAGTAGACGGGAAAAGGTGGAAGAAGAGTAACCATTTTTTAAGGCAAGGGAGCGGATAATGCGGAATTCTGAGGCCCGAGAAGAAGGACAGAGGAGCAGCTTAAGAGCACGATCAATAAAGGGAGGCATGTTTATGGGTAGAAGGTTGTGATGAAGTATAATGTATTAAGTTAGAGGACGTGGTGGGTTTACGGTAGACAGAGAAGGAGAAACGGTGGGTGGGGGGTGGGGGGGAAGTGGGAGGTCATTAGTGATGAGAACATCAAGGAAAGGGATAGATTTGTTAACTTCGGTTTCAAAAGTGAACTGAATATGGGGGAAGAAAGAATTCAAGATGTTAGAGATAGCAGCGGGCGATGTGGAACGGAAATCAAAGACAATTAAGATGTTATCAACATAGTGAAAGTAAGAAATGATAGTAGAGTTAGAGAGGAGAGGGGAAACAAAGGTTAGTTCAAGGTGTTGTAGGAAGACCTCGGAAAAGAAGCTGCTTAATGGGAACCCCATTCCTAAGCCAGAACGTTGGCAGGAGAAGGTATTATTAAACGAGAAATAACTGAAAAATATCGAGGAGGTCAACGGAATCACGTGCGGGAAGGAGGAGGAAAGCGTGTCTGGGACAGGGACGTTGGTGTATAAGTTCGTGATGCCAAGTGACATAAAGGAATGAAAATCATTTGTGTGGAAAAAAGAGAGTTTATCTGTGAGGGCAAGAGAGTTCTGAATATTTTAAGTATTAGGTAAAAGATTAAGGTTGAAGAGGAAGGAGGAGAGAGATTTGGCCACCACATGGGCACGGGTGGGGGAGTAGTTAACAACAGGATATATAGGCATATTAGGCTTATGGATTTTAATGAGGGCATTAAGGGTAGGTGGATGAGGGTTGGGAGGAATAAGGTGGCAGAGATGCTTAAAGCATATGGATTTGTTAATGACAGAGATAACTGTTCTATGATACTTAGGGGTGGGATCGGAAGGCAAGAGGATAAAATTGTTAGAGGAGAGGAAATCGCAAACCTTGGGGATGTAGACCTAGCGATACAGGCTGACGGACACATTTCCTTTGTCAGCTTTGACAATCAGGGCTTCGGCATCAGGTAACTTCTTTTTCATGGATATTAAATTTTGCACCTCTGTCATAAACAGATCTCACACTGGATAATATTTTTCCTGTTAGAAAAATGACGAAACCAGTTCTTGAGAGGCAGTTTGACAGAAATGATACAGTAATTTTCTATATATAACATGCATATTATGCAAAATAAAAGTTTAAAAAATAATTCAGACGCGTTATAAAAAATTACGTATAATCCACTTTTCTTTTAAACCAGGGAAAATATGATGGGAGCGGGAAAGGCATTTCAAACAAAGTTGTATCTAATGTATCATCATCATCACAATCAACCATTTGCAATCGACTGCTGGATGAAGGACCTCTCTAAGCGCTTCCATTTGTCTCTGTCTGAAGCTTTAAATTTCCAGTTGACTCCAATTTCGTGCTTTTTCACAAATGTTTAGTACTATTTTACTATTTAATGGTCTAAATTTACAGAACAATTTTAGACCAGTGATGAATTATTTTGTGCATTTACATAAGTAAACAAATATTGAAGCAGGTTTTACTAGGATGATGTTTATTGCTGGATCCATTGGCCAATCAGAAGTACTTACACAAAACTTTCATTCTGCATTTTGTGTAAGCGCTTCTGATTGGTTAATAGATGCAGCCATAAACATAGCTAAAAAGCTGCTTCAATATTTGCTTACATATATTTCTTGTATTTTTTCAGTTTTCTACTTCATTTATCAGTCGTTTGCTGCTTCCATCGAGATCTAATATAAACTAAATCTAATCAGTTAGTATTAGATCTCAATGGCTGCTTCACATCTTCATGCCAATCGCCATTAGTGATTATCTCATACGAGGGCGTTTTGAAAAGTAATGCCTCCATGGCTGTAATTTTTTTTATTTGTTAACTGATTTTCAAAATTCTTTATGTATCTTATACTCACATTTGTCCTGCACTATTCACTTTTCGACATAGTCCCCATCCCTTTCCACGCATTGCACCAACGCGTGACTAGTTGGGTGAACCCGTCGGAGAGGAATTCGGAGTTGTTGTCGACACCAGGATTGAATGGCAGCTTTGGACCCTCTTCTGGAGTACGATAACGTCCGCCCACATACGAGTCGCCGCATACCAGAGGCGTTGCAGCGCCTGCAGTTCAAAGATGAATGACTGAAGTTCAAAGATGAAAGACTTTGCACCTTGCCACTTTCACCGCTTCCCAAAGAAGAAAGAGCCCCTTAAGGGACATGAGTTGGTACCGACGGCGAGGTAAACACTGCCATTCAATCCTGGTGTCGACAACAACTCCGGGATTCCTCTCCGATGGGTTCACCCAACTAGTCACGCGTTGGCGCAATAGAATGTGAGTATAAGATACAAAAAGAATTTTGAAAATCGGTTAAGAAATAAAAAAAGTGACAACCATGGAGGCATTACTTTTCAAAACCCCCTCGTAATTTACTGTGAGAAGCTGACGGGTTCTCGAAAATCTCGAATTTCTGTTGTGTTTCACGGAAAATCCTCAGGGTGAGGTCGCAAACCCTCATCGGTGAGAAGAGTTAGCAAGAATTTTTCACTGAACTAGCCGTCTTTTTCTTGGTTAGGACAGTTAGGCTCAGTGTTGGGCAAGATAAAATAAAAACAATATCTAGATTAAGATAAAGATGAGAACTAAATAATTATCTAGATAAGATAATAGATAATATAATTTAATATAATCTAGATAAAGATAAAAGATAAAAACAAATATCTAACAAGTTAAGATAAAATTTAGCCTTTATTTAGCCAACTTTTCAAACTATCGATATATCATGATAAATATCGGAGTTTTTGTGATAATATGCTGTTTGCGCCACGCTCTTTTCCGATATGTTAGCTGCTCATTACATTTATATCGTGGAAATCTAATGTTAATGTCGCACATGAAAAAAGGTTGTTGCGAAGGTAGGCTACTCGGTACGTTTACGCTTAGGATTGTGGGTGAAGGAAATGGCGTTGCCTTGCTTTAGATTTTAGATCTACTCCACCAAAGAACTCAGAAATCACAATGTTTGTTTCGTGCCTGATGAAACGAAATCTTTTCTTTCTCCCCGCTCGTGGTTAATTATTTATTATACATATACAATTTCTTAATTTGTTTTAACGCTTCGAGAAGTGACTTGGAGCTGGAGGAGTGAACTTCGAACCAGCGAAAACACAATGGGTGCTGACGAGAGCAGTAGGATAGCAGAAGATAGTAACATCACTAACAGACTAACTCTGATTGGCTTCGTTATTTCTGTATCGATCGTAAGTTTGATAAACTTACACCTCTCAATAAGCGTCTCTTGATATCGGACAGCCTAACCTAACAGAAAATAGCATGGCGCAAACAGACTATTATCAGCTGTCCAAGTGTTATAATAGCGAATATTTAGAAAATATCATCCTATCGCTACAAGAGGTACCTTCAAGAGGTATTTTCTGAGATACAGACGACTCCGCTTATAAGAGCCCAGTCGGGGAAATTGAAAAAAGGCTCTTATAAGTGTAATAGCAGAAGACAAGACAGTTATTTTGGGGAAAAGAAAAGTGGCTCTTATAAGCACTTATGTCTTTTATGCGGAACTCAAAGAATTTCTTAACTGATCACATGATTACTTGTGAAATTCAGTGACTTTGTCTATAAAGAAAAAGCCACGAGCCCATGACATTAATCATGCATGCTGAAGCTGGATGCATGTCTCATCTATTTAAGGTCAACCAGATCCTTACAATTTTAGAAAAGTTTTTTCAGTAAATTTTTTAAAACCTTTATAAAAATTATAGAAATTTATGAAATAGATAAGATAAACTAAGCTAAGATAAAGATAAAAGATGACATAATTGAAAGTTTATCTAGATAAGATAAAAGATAAAAACTTTTCATCTAAGATAATTATCTAGATAAATTTACCTATCTAGATAGGTCCCAACACTGGTTAGGCTAACCGGTTAGGCATAGGAGCACTAACTGCAGTTTTTGACCGTGTTAAAATGATGTCACAGTTTTCTCACCGGTATTTATGACCGAGCAATCGCTAACTCCCACCGGTAACATTTTCTGACCTCAGCCTCTGAATCACGAGTGAATGATTGTCAATAATTGATCATTGTCTGTAATTTTCTGTAAATTTACACTGTTTATTATATATATGAAATGTTTATGAAATAGGACTAACTGCTTGTAAAAAAAATGTACGAAATGCTTGTGAAGAAGTACTAAATGATTGTGAAAAAGTACTAAATGTTTGTGAAAAAGTACTAAATGTTTGTGAAAAAGTATAAATGTTTGTGAAAAAGTACTAAATGTTTGTGAAAATGTACTAAATGTTTGTGAAAATGTACTAAATG
>JAHWFO010044193.1:586326-627975 GCA_023313115.1 Rhysida immarginata | reverse complement strand
AAATGTTTGTGAAAATGTACTAAATGTTTGTGAAAATGTACTAAATGAATGTGAAAAAGTGCTAAATGATTTGAATATTTACAATAATTTTTTTTTTAATTAACGATGGGCAAAAATTCATTCAATGAAAATCTTCAATCAGTTCAAATTTAAATTTCTTTTAATTTGAATAATCCAAACAAAAAAGGAAACACAAAAAATCAGAAATTAAAAACATTAAGATTAAATATCAATCACATTATTATATACAGGGTGAGGCATTTATCTTGAGACAACTGAATATCTCGGAAACTAAGCATTGTATGAAAAAATGTCCAAAATCAGAAGTGAATTATTTTGCGGGGGAAATTCATTAGTTAAAAAATTGCCCCCCCCCCTCTTGCGACAGGGGCGGGGGTGTTCTTATCGCCGTTCCGTCTGAGCTACAAGCAAATAGGTGTTTGTGTGCCACCAAAGTTAATCGGGTCGATATCATAGCAGTCGAGAAATCCTATCGTTCTTCAGCACGACACACTTCTTCATTTATCATTGTGAATGAGTATATTCCACCTTTGCTGTGCAATAAAGATTTTGAAGTGGTAATGAAAAAACTTTCTGATTTCATCATTTTTTCACAGTCTGATTGCGTCTTAGTCGGAGATTTCAATTTTTCCGACTGTATTGAGCTGCGCTAACAATCATCCCGATGCAAGCACAGGAATTTCCTGGTTAACAACTGGCTGAGAGAGATGGATTTTGTGAACGCTGGTTTATACGTAATAAGTAAGGCAGTAACCTTGATAAGATTTTCACCAATATGGATTTGTTAGTGTTGATGAGGCACTGGTTGCTCCGACGATTATCATCCTCCCGTTTTTCTTCGCTTAAAAGATGAGTTTGTGCAACAAACTTGCGTGAAGGATGCAGATTATGACTTTTCGCCAGGGTGATTTTATGAACTTGTACCGAATTGCCGCGAGCAGCGATTGATGTAGTATTCTAGTTTCTAACAACGTAGATAGCATATGGGATGGCATTACAGATATACGGGACTTTTGTGAGAGATAGCTCCCAGCAGACAGGGTGCGAACACAAGCAGCATTTTCCGCGTTGGATATTGGACAATACTAAAGATTTTTGGTATATTAAACAACTTCTGCATAAGATTTTCAAATCGTTTAAACTAAAACCGAAGACTACGCTGCGTTCGCAGAGGTGAGACGTAATTTTAAGAAGCATTGGACTGCCGATCGGCATAAATATTTTAAATCCTTGGAGGAATGGACTCGTTCCAATCCGCGTGTCTTTTGGGAGGTTTCACGTAATTTTTTAATCCGAACAAATTAAAGTCCTCTCAGCTCGATGACTCCGAGCTCCCAATGTGCAGAGACGTTCGCAAATATTATGGATAACGACGTGACATTTGATATTGACGCAGCGAATTTGACTAAATGCTGGCAGCATGTCAACAATAATTTTCGGTTTCAAGCAGTTTCCGCCCTGCAAATCCTCGATTGATATCCAGAAAATTGTCAGAGTCCAAAATGCGCACTATGCCCAATATCTCAGATTTCATCTTTAAGGGTTGTCTATCAGCTATGATCGCACCGGTTTCTCATTTGTTCAACACTTCCTTACTGTCCGGCCGCTCTCCAGTCGCTTGGAAGAGGGTGTTTATCCACCCAATCCTGAAAAAAACTGAGTCGCTAGCCCAAAAGGCCTTTAGGCCGATTATCATCATTGCTTTTCCCGTGAATTTTCTTGAGTCACTGGTGGCTGATCCACTTTCAGAATTTATAGAGCCTCAGCATGGTTTCTGTCCTAAGCAAAGCACTCAGTCAAATCTCGCCATCTTTATGCACTATGTTACTTGTCAGCTGAATAATCGCAAGCAAGTCGATACTCTTTTTCTTGATTTTGCCAAAGCTTTTGACGTCAATATCTCCTTGCTACTTATAAAGTTAACCTTTCTTAATAAAAGTGTGCTCGACTGGTTTAGCTCAATGTTAAGAGACTGAAGTTTCACCATGCGGTTCCAAGCTCAACAGCGGTTTTTTTTATGCCATGAAGAGTGGAGTCCCCCAGGGCTTTCCACCATTGTTGTTTATCATATTCGTAGCTGATTTGCCATTTGTCCTTGAAGCTTGCCAGATCAGAATTTTGATATATACCGATGACATTAAATTATATCACGCCGTTGAAGGTTGGAAAGATTGTCATGGACTACAAGCCCCTTTAGTACGGGTCACTCAATGGGCCAATAATAATGGACTGTTGCTCAATGCACAAAAATCTTTTGTGGTCTCTTTCAATCAATCCGCCTAGCCGTTTTTATTTGATTATCAAGTTCAGAGCGAAGAGCTCACAAGGACAAATTCTGTAAGTGATCTCAGTGTGATTCTTGCAGATAACTGTTCTTTTGTCAAGCATATGAATTTCATCTATTCGAAGATTTCACGCTGCTTCGGGATGATTAAGAGGGCTATTCATAAATTTTTCCGATGTTAGGATCTTCTTTCTGCTTACTAAGGCTCTTATTATACCCCAAATCATTTACGGAGTTTGGATTTGGTTTGGTGGCAACTTTCAAATTTTGTTTAAAATCCAACTTAAATGTTTTGGGCTTGTGTCTTTTTTATCGAAATATTCTAAAGGTTTTAAAGTGTCAGACAATACTTTTGTAGGGCTTAATATTAATCGTATCATTAGTAATTGTTTGTTTTATATATTTTTAAGCGTTTTTTCATCACAAAGTGACAGTGTGTTCAATTCTACCAGATTTTAACTTTACTACTTATAGAAAGACTTGGCAGGGTTATGTGTTTAAGCCCTCTATCAAATGGCAAACTTACATTTCACTTATTAACCCAGTCAACAAATTACTTCAGAATTACGTTGATCATTTTAATGACGTTAACATATCTGCCGCGGATGATCTTCATGTTAATTTATTTGTCTGATTTTATTTTTCTTGGGTCTTCGTAGTTTATTGCCTTGTTTAGTTTTCTGTTCATTTTATTTCCGTGCTTTTGGGATGTCTGGTTTTTATGACTAATTGCTTTTTATCTTTATTCGTTGGTGTTTTTATTATCAATAGTTTCTTATGTGTAGTGTCTTTACTAATATTAGTTTAGTTTTTCCTTTGTGCTGGGGTAGAATAATTTTCTAATCTTCGTTATTTTTAGTTTTAACTTTTATTTCTGTTGACCTTTTAAGTATTTTTTCATTAACCCCTGCAGTTTATCTTAAGGTCTTTTCCCCAGTTGCTGTTACATTATAAGTTAAAATTAAATTAAATTAAATTGACGAGAAAAACGAAATCAGACTATGCCAAAATTGAAACGCTAACATTTCCTCTTCTAAGTATCCTAGAGAGATGAGGTTTACGCCATTATACAAAGATCAAATTTTTTCGTTTTTGAGAATGAAACATAAAAATTTGAAAAAATTGTTTGCACAGATCGAAAGTTTGAAGGTTTCAGTATACAATTTTCAAAAACTTCAAAATTTTGACCCAAAATTTGATTTTCGTCCCTTGACTCCCCTTATCCGATCTGGGGCTCCTGATGGAATTAGAACCTACCATGATAATGGATAGAGAGCGAGGACAATATTAGGGACTATGTGTGAGTGGTCATCTGAAAAGGAACCTGAAGGGAAAATAATAGATTTCGAGAAAAACGCGTTTAAAGTTTGAAGACTTGTATGAAAAAAAGCGAATCAAAGTAAGGGTAAGCGTAGGGGCTATGTAAATAGCCAGGGCACATCATACATGCATGCAAACTAAAACATTAATTCAACATGTGCATCAGAGTCAACTGAAATTGAGGTGCCTTAGAAAAATAATTAATACAGTTGGCCCCCGTTTTACGTCCGTTTTGATTTACATCCACCGGCAGACGTCAAGAAAAAATCCGTTTTACGTCCCTGGACTCATTTTACGTCTGCACCCGCCTTACGTCCACAATCTTCGTTTGCCTGCGCACGAAAATTCAATGGCGCTGATGCGCAATGTACCTGAAAGCGTTGATGTGCCTATGGCATTTTTCTGTAAAACGTTAAAAACAGTAAAAAAAAAAAAAAGCCAGAAGAAGTGTTTGGGGTGTGAATTCAGATGCCGAGAGAGAAGCAGACCACTCTTGACAGTTTTTGTTTTTTTTCAAGATTTCTCCTTCAAAAAAAACAAAAGATTGGATTAGATGTTCGACAGGAGATGGAAGTTATCAGTTCTTCTGATTGTGATGACTAAAAACTGAAGAAGAAAAAAAAACTAAAAAATAAATCTGTAAAAAAAGTTTTAAAAAAAGAAAAACAGAGGAGGGAAGAAAAGAAGAGCAGGAGAGAGAATTTTTTGAGTCTGTAATAAAAAACTTAACCGTATAAACATGTTAAACTTTAGGGGGAGGTCACAGCATGTTTTCTGCCTTTAACTATGGGAATAATTTTAATTGGACCCTACGGGAAATCGTGTTTAGTTTTACATCCGGAACGGATTATGGATGTAAAACAGGAGCCTACTGTATAAAAAAATAGTTCACTATAATAAGGTTTTGTTTAGACTAAAATAAAGTTGAAATCACCAAATAAAAACAAAGACCGTTTCCAATCCTTTCATGTCCCTTTTCATGTGAATACTCACATATTGATGATGTGTCTTCCTCACGTGAGGATATGATATGCCTTGTGATATGGTGTTTATGATATGTATACTGAGGCTGACACTCCACAAGGACCCCAAGAACCAGGTGCAGGTTCTCGGATATTGAGCATTTGTAAAAGGAAATCCGTTATTTGTCTTTCCTGTGCTAACATATATCATTGTGATCCTTATTAAATTTCCAACCCTTGTATATTCTTCAGTGACTGGTCATCTGTTTGTGAACAATTCTTACTATGCATTGGATTTCATCAAGTAAAATAAAATAATATTTAAAATTGGAGTCTTAAGTGTAATTGCTGACCAATCATCATTTAATGTGAATTATTGGTGGGTGGGGCTACTGACATTGCTTTTCCTGAAAATTTTGTTCTGCATTCCATTTAATATCTCCACTTTAATTACATTCCTTTGTTTCCACATGTACTGTGTTTCTATATATTTTTCCTGCTACATTATACAATCACCTGCTTGTCCCATTTAGGTAACGAAGATTTAATAAGGCATAATACAGATACTTATTCACACTTTATGGAAACGATTTTATTTTTTGAAGTTTAGTCTAACAATGTATATTTATTTTTCCTGTCATGTTGTATCTGATTCCCCTGGTTCTTGACAATAGCCCAACACCGGTATTTCCAGGATACAAGGCTGTTTCGGAGGGCTACGAGGTCCAATTTGTCCCTTTCCTCTTGCGCAACTTTGCAAAGGCCAGTCAAAGTTCTGCACCTTTGCTTCCTGAGGACTCTCTTGAACATCCCGAAAGCACAGAAATCCCATTGGGGTGGCTTAGAGTCGTGCTTCATCCAACATAACAATCTTTTTCCACTTGTGGCCGGCTAGGAATTTCTCGTAAAGCTTTCACAGTTCCTTCCTTTCTGCGATGTGACGAGGCAAGAGCTTATGAACTTTCGGCTTGTGGACTTTACGAAGATTCAAATCTCTGTTGATGTTTTTGTTTACTGTTGTGGACAATATTCCTAGTTTCGAAACGATACTTTTTTGTGTTGGGGATTTTCAACAGAGACCAATTTTCGTACTCTTCGATGTCAGCAGTCCTCGCTTTCTTGGGATGCCCTTTTTGGGTCAACCATTCTTTCTGCGGATTGAGCTTTACCACGGGAATTGAGTTTATTGAATAACCCTTTCTTAGAAATGGCTTTTTGTTTACAATATTGTGTACTATTTGACTGTACGAATAATTCTCCTCAGAAAGAGTGGTGACGTACCCTTCTAACCCACAGCTCACTTTCGGTGGCGTAGTTACATGAAAACAAAATAATAATCCCACTAACACGTGCTTATGTACTAGACGTTTCTACCTATAATTCCCGTTCACGCAGATAAATTTGCATGCACGTAAAAGTGATTTTAATATCGTTTCCGTAAAGTGTGCATGACCTTCTGTAGTTTTTAGAATGAGGCCTTATTATTATAATTATATTTTTAATTTTTAATGGAATAAAAAAAATTGCTCTTTAGTAGGCAAATATTTGAAATTGAGATCTTTATTGAAGATTTTCATAAAATAGCTAAAGTGTATTTACATCTTGAAATTGGTCAGAATTTCTGCTGGGTATGTCCTGTTGAAATAAATTTGCAAGCCTTCTAGAGAAGCTTTCTATATCTACAAGCCATTCAACATACACTATGAACAAAGTAATTTTGCATCATTTTTTAACTTTTAATTTCATTTATCTATTTAAAAAAAAAACTAAAAAGAAATTAAATATAAATACGAAAACAAGGTTTCGAAAACTAAAGCGGATGTTTCATGAATAGCTAAATGATTTACTTCCCGTTAATGTCTATTGGCTGGCGTTAGAAATGCCGTCATCTTCTCTGCCAACTTATGTGGCGGTGACTGTAAATAATCTCGCAGGCCGCAGTTTGCCCACGCCTGTCTTAGCTGTAATTTATCAATGTTTTATTAAGCTTAAAAGAAACTGTAAAGGATAATTAAAAGTAAAAAATTTAATAAGTTGTAAAGTATAGACTGAAGCACAATGTAATTTTCACAGCAATGCAGAAAAAGACATGGGTTTTTTTTTTTAATAATTAAAAATTTTATTGCCAGAATAGTTATATTTTTCACCGACAGACGGCGCTTCAGTTGTATCGGTAATGTGTACAAAGGCACAGCATATTTGTAGCGTTGCTAGGAATACAAATGTTCTATGTGATGGCCGTCATTCATGAGAATGACTGTAAGACCTACAACTCTCTGCACAGCATCGAAGATGAATGTCGTACTATGGCAAATAGTTTCTTCAATATGGCCAATGATGTTGGCCAACCCTCTTTACATTAGTGACTTCACGTGCCCCCATTTAGGTTGATCAATGTTCACAGTCTTGGACTGTTTGAGGAGGGGTGTTCTGCTACAGCGCCACTATCGGTGACAAATGTATTTCTACTGTTTCTTACTTTTGGATTACCCCTGTACAGTATCAGCCGCTTATAGCAAAAGTCAAGGGAACCGAGTTTCTTTTCGTTATATCCCAATTTTGTTATATCCGAATGTAATAAAAATGAACATACAGTCATAGAAATAAAACTAGGCATAATCATGGTTTTAGTCAGTTGTTTTAGGCATAAACTAGGCATTAAAACTAGGCATAATCATTGTTTTAGTCAATTTTATTCAGGATGAAAAAAATCCAATATGGTTTTCTGTTTCATAGTTTTTACATAACTTTTGTTTATAAATTTATGCAATTTAAAATAACTTTCAAAAATTTTGTTTGGCACATCACCGTAGATGGTTAAGTAATTTTTTACTTGATTCATCAGCAAGTCCATCTGCTTCGATGTTGGTATGGGCTGTTCTGGTTCATCGTCACTTTCGGCGTCCTCCACTTTCGCCCCCTCCACTTTCACCCCCTCCACTTTCGCCTCCTGCAAAAATACTTTTAAGACCCCGCTTTCGTAAAAAGACCTTGTTAATAATACATGTGTATTCAAGACTAACAGGTCAAAGAATTCAGTTATTTAGAATACCTGAATTCTAGTATTCTAACCTAACCCACGAAATTCTCCTTTTAATTAAGAAAGATTTAAATTAAAGTTTTCCTTATTAGCTTTTCTAAAATCTAAATTGTTTAACTTGAAAAAAAAAAAAGAAATAATAGAGTTTAGAAAATAAAAAAAACGCAAACAGTGTTTTAAAAACAAGAAAAAGATAATTTATTAACAATAATTAACAAGATGATTTTTAAATGTGTTAACTTTATTTCGTTCTTCTTATTTATTTTTAATTATGAATCCTTAGGATCACAAACCAGATTGTTACAATACATCAATACACTAAAACAATTACACAAAACATAAGTACATTAATACATAAGTATATATAATATTTATTAAATAATTTATGTTTCATTCATTTAAACTTCCATGGTTCGCACAGTAGTCGTTAGCCTGATTATTATAGGCCCACAGTTTTCAAAAATTTTTGAACAAGATACCACCCCACGAGGACAGTAAACTGAAGTACCACTGTCAATGAATCGTTACCAAACGTTCGTGCTGTTTTGAAGAAAAAATAATCTATAATCACAATAATTATGACGCTCTAGTGATACTACACTAATTAAAGAAGCATTTTAAATAAATACAAGGTGTAAAACCACTAGTGGTGGGCAATTCCCGATTCTGAAAATCGATTACTCGATTCCTGAGTGGAATCGATTCAAGCTGTGTCAAAAATCGATTCCATAATACCAAATAATCAATCAATCTAACTTTTTTTATCTGCTTCAAATACATTTTTGTGTGTCACGACATGTTTGTTATTAAATAAAAATTCATGAATGGCTTCTTCTATGTGTTTATTTTGCTACTCTTTTAACCATGGAAATAAATTACAATGAACAGATTTAATTTCAATATTTTTTAAAATAGATTCAATTTTTCCAGGAATCGATTAATTGATTCTGACCCTCTCAGATTCAATTCCAGAATCGATTCCATTTTTCAGGGAATCACCTACCACTAAAAACCACTTAAAACAATTGGGTGATTATTCGTGAAAAACATTGATTCGTGGAAAATAAAGAACCATACGAATACTACCACTTGGCATGGCTTGAAGTACCATCACAGTTTGCAAACCCTGGTATAGGCTACGTTATATTCAAGTTACTTGCGTATAGCCTTAGCCTCTCTTCAGGGCCTTGATAAAATTTACAGGGTGAAAGTGGATTTCCAAACGACTTACAAGATTCACCATATAATTGCGAAAGTGGAACGGGGGAAAGTGGAAGGGGCCAACTTCACGGGGCCAAAGTGGAGTGAACCGTCACTTTCTTGGCTCTCCTCTCCGCCAACTTGGATTCTCTGGCTCTGTTCCGCGATGGCGTCATCGCTAAGCAGCTCAGAAGTTATGAAGCTTTGGTTTAGCCATGTGGAACTCCTTGAAAATTTTGCATGATTGACTTGACAAAATCAACCAAGCCCATAAATGCTCATGGGCCTTGCAGTTAACCATGTGATGGCACAATCATATGATTGGTTCAAGTGGTTCAAGTACAATCACGTGATCGTTCAACTAGACGTAGCGACCGTGGTGGCAGGAATTTTTAACCAACCAATCACAATAAAGAAAAATCGCAGTTAGGAAAAAATGTTACACGTGTCTACGCATTCGGTCTAGACCGACTTATTGTAACAATTAGGGATATTTTCTGAATAAATTTCATCGATTTCCCTTCGCTGTAACCGGATTTCTTTCAAAAACATTTCTCTATAAACGTGTTAAAATGCATAGAAAATAGACTGACGGGGTTGGGACTGAATTTATTTTTGCTATATGCGAGTGTACGTTCTAACCGTGTTCGTCATAAGTGGGTAATACTGTATATTACAGAACAAAATTTGGATCACAAGATTATTCGTTTATTATGATAAAAACAAAATAATGAATAATTACATCAAAATAATTGAGGGGAAATGAAAATGCCATCGGTCATTTATTTAATAATATTTTAAGAAATTAAGATGAACCATTTATTAAAACCACTAAAATTTTTTATAAGAAAATTAAATAAAATTAATGAAAGATTTGAAATTTAGAAAAGGGGTCCATTGGCGTTTTCTAAAATAATTTAATTATTAAGTTTCTAATGATTTTGCCGAGTGAATAATTCAAGGAAAACACGAAAATCTGATTCACATTTAATTTTAAAAAATTAATTAATCACAAATTTAATTTGCATTATACTCAACTCAAAAGCCATTTAGTATAGGATTTGATAACACTACATTCAGAACTGTTTGGAATTAAACAACAATTTTATAATGGTATATACTTGAATTTAAAAATGTTTAAAATCATTCATCTTCTAATTTCCTTAAAATGCTTCAAAAGACTATTTAAACTGTCCCACCCCCCGTCCTCTTCAAAAATTTTTTGATAAGATAGGAAACAACCAAGAGGTGAATAGGACTTCCAGTTGTACATCCCTTGTTTGTACATGAACTTGCATTTTCCTTAATGATAGTTAATGTCACATATACAGTAGAACCTCATTTTTATGAACTCTCATTTTACGAAATTCCCGATTTTACGAAGTAATTCTGAAATCCCGACCCCCTCCTGTTAATTTCCATATAATAAACTTTAAGTTTTACGAAGTGTTTTTAAGACGAAATTCGGATTTTACGAAGTTAGAAGCTGTAATTGGTAGTAAGAAATTTTCCAAACAAGTGAAAATATTTTGCGTGAGTGGCCTGGTTGCATTTTGTCCATTTGGGTTATGTTATCGCCGTCGTGATCGATAATTAACTGGACTAGTTTCCGCCGTCGCCAACAGAGGGTGCCATAAGTAATGCAAACGAAAGTGAAACTAAACTTGCAGTCCCACCCGAGGATGATGATAGCGAATTTGAAGGATTTGAAGAGTGGGAAATCCTAAAAAGTTAAGCTGAATTTTAAATCTAAATTTTCCGAGTTGTAAAAACGAGGTTCTACTGTTTTTTTTAAAATAAGTACTATTTTGATACAACGTGACAATTATTGAGCTATATGAAATAAAACATCAAATTTTCAAAAACAACTGAGTTCAAAAATTTTATTCAAATGTTAAAAGTAACTACAGATTTGGATTTAGTTTATGACATATTCGATGTGCTTGCCATCAGTGGTTGTGATGTGGCACAAATGAAGAGCAACATTCTGCAAATCTCGCTGAAGTGTCGAGACATCGATGCTTTCGATGACCTCCTGAATGGCTGTTTTGAGCTCAGCGATGGTTTCGGGGTTATTTGCGTAAACTTTGTCTTTAATATTGCCCCACAAAAATGAGTCACAAGGGTTGAGATCAGGAGAATATGCGATTCCCATTCCAGTGGCCTCTGGATACCCCAAAGCCAGAATGCACTCTCCAAAGTGCTCTTCCAGGACTTCAAACATTTTATTGGTCTGATGGGGCCGTGCTCTGTCCTCCATGAATCACATCTTTTCGAAATCTGGGTCACTTTGGATAACAGGGATGAGATCATTTTCTAAAATTTTTAACGAAAAGTGAAAAAACAATACGAGTGCACATGCTTAAAAATTCAACCTCCAAGCTTTAACTGAATCTCGCCAACTGTTCAAAAGTTATCAAGTTTGTTTTTTTTCCTATAGCTCAATAATTGTTACCCTGTACTTAAAAAACAAAGGACAATATTTTTAACAGCTTAATTTTTATATGAAAGCCTGGACCTTATCTACTTTTCAACATAATTTCTACATATATTAAGACATCAATAGAGAAAAATAGTAAAGAAAATTAAACTGCCTGGACTCGAACCGGGGACCTTCGAGTTTACCCCTCAACACTATAATCACTAAGCTACTGTGGACATGGGAGCTGTTGCTATCAAACATGAAAAATGAGCATAGGTTAAAGGAGTTGAGCTGTAAGTGGTAGTTTAGTGGTTACAGTATCGGGACATAACATGTTTACCTAGTGATTATCATTTATTCTTGCATTTAAAAATGCACCACAACGACGATGATGATGACATCAAAACTGTCGTTCTGGAGTGGTTAGCAAATCAGGTGGCCGATTTCAATGATGGTGGAATTTTGAAGCTGGTCATATGATACGATAAGTGGCTTATTATAAGTAAAAATTATGTTGAAAAGTAGATTAAGGCCCTGGTTTTCATATAAAAATTAACCTCTTCACGAAGCTAGACCCTCTGTTCAGTTATTAATTCTATTAATCAAATGAAAACATGGTTTTTAAGGAATGAAGCAACAAAACCATTTGGAACAGTTTATTCTTTTATGGATCCATTTTCCTGTCGATAGATGGAACCATTGCGATTATTTTTGATTGCTTATTTCAACATTGTTGTACATAATATTTGCACCGTTTTTACTTTGTTTTTGCTCTTTTTTTGTAAAAAATGGATGATTTTGAATATGTCGATGCAAGTAGTGATGCCAAAGATCCTGATTTTGAAATAAATATTGATTCTGAAACAGAAATATCCGATTTAAACGATTAAGAATAAAAAAAAAAAAAAAAAATAGGACACTAGAACAGTGTGCATGGGCTATACAGGTATGCCTGGTTTATGTGGGATTGAATACTTCAAAAAATTTCAAGAATCTCGGAAATAGATTTGTTTATTTGAAAGTGTAACCTTATGAACCAATGATTAAAACGATTGGTTTTGAATGAATGTGTGTAATAAATTTATTATTCCTTCTGTTCCAAACTGTATGCTTACATTTCCATAAATATATAATACGATAAGAGACCTGTAAGTTCCAAAGGAGGGAACATCACTTTTCTTACAAAATTGTACATAAATTTGTACATGAAAATTGTACATGAAATTGAATATGAAATTGTATAAGAAAATTTTACATCAATTTTCTTACAAAATTGTACATGACAAATGCATGTTCGTCACTGGTTTGTCACATAGTACATAAAATCTGGTCCAGGGAGGTTCCTTCAAAATTTATGATGGTCCTGGAGAGGTTAAGGTGCTAAAAAAATTTTTTTTTTTTTAATATCAAAACTGAAACTGTACTTAAAAAACACGCCTCATATATGCATGTTATACTATTGCATGTGACTTCTTAATATTTATTTCTAATTTAATTGATGCTAGGAAAAAAAAGAAGCAAAATATAGGGTCTTTATAATTACAGTTCCATTTTGATATGGCCATAAAAAAAAACTACTGGACCAAAAGCTATAATACTTGGTAATAATACACAAGAGGGCATGGGAAGTTCATACCCACAAAAAAAAAAAAATTAGTTCAAAAGGTCACCACCAGCAGGGAATGGCGCTCTATGCAATATTCGTATTTGAAATTAGACAGGAAGACAGGTTAACAAGCCTTTAATCATTACTAAAATTAGTTACATGTTGAATGTGGCCTCCACCATTTACTGAAAGCAGGTTACACCAGATTACTGTGTCTAATTTCGTATACGAATATTGCATAGAGCGCCATTCCATGTGCTGGTGGTGACCTTTTGAACTAATTTTTTTTTTTGTGGGTATGAACTTCCCATGCCCTCTTGTATAATATTACCAAGTATTATAGATTTTGGTCCAGTAGTTTATTTTTTTTATGGCCATGTCAAAATGGAACTTTAATTATAAAGACCCTGTACTCTTCATAAGAAATCGAATGCATGTATACTTCAATTTTTTTTAAATCCATAAACTGATAGACTCAATAAGAATATTCTAAAATATTCTATAAAACAAAAGAAAACCAGAGGAAGCATGTGAGGAGCATATTGTTTTTCATATGGAGACTTGATAATCCTCTAAAGTTAACTTGATAATTACGCTTTTGAGTACAATAAGGATTATTTAAATTCAAAATTTGATTCCTCTTTTTTTATGTTATTAGAAATGGAAACATTGATTATTATTCTAAACAAACTTAAATAATACTGATTGCTTTAAAAAATTTTAATTTCTACATTTTAAAATATAAGGTTTGTTTCAAAAGTTTGTTTCTAAAGTTATTTTTAACCTGTTTCTAAATAATTATCAGTTCTCTGTCAAATGTCTTCAAGTATTTCTGATCAAATAGTGCTAAAGTAAATATGCAATAAGTTAAAACATTATTTCCTTTTTTTTTATATTCAAATTAGTAATAAATTTTCGACCAATCGGCACAATTTCTTGTTTCATAAATTTGGATAATGACCCCAACCAGGCTATGTAAGGATGTGGCTGAGTAATTAATCGGTCATTCATAAGATAAGCAGCGGCAGAAATCACTCAAGATCGTAAATGCCCCTCTACTGGTCAGATTTCACCATAGTTTCTATATGCCATCGAGTTGTCAATTTACACAAGAAGAAGTAACGAAAATATGGATGCTCAAAGCTGAAGGACTGTCAGTGAAAGATATTGCACGCAAAATAAATTGGTCAGCACTTGGAGTTTACAAGGTTTTAAAAAAAGGAGCCAATTACCAAGCCAAACCACGATCTGGCCGACCTAAGGTGACATCCAGCCGAGATGACAGACAGATTGTCCGACTGGCATCTAACAAAAAGACATCATGCCAGCAAATTATCAATGATTCTGGACTGAATATATAAAGAACAACAGTTTTTCGGCATATAAAAGCATCAGGAAATCTTGTCTTTGTCAGGATGAGAAAGAAACCACCATTATCGCCTACCCATGTTGCTGCAAGACTAAAATGGTCCCGAGAGCATCAATGTTGGACAGACGAATGGATGGAAGTATTATTTTCTTAAGAAAAGAAGTGGAATTTAGATGAGCCAGATGGATGGGCATGCTATTGGCATGACCTACGAAAGGAACCCAGACCATTCTTC
Source organism: Rhysida immarginata (assembly GCA_023313115.1). Taxonomy (NCBI): domain Eukaryota; kingdom Metazoa; phylum Arthropoda; class Chilopoda; order Scolopendromorpha; family Scolopendridae; genus Rhysida; species Rhysida immarginata. The sequence goes on along the minus strand of JAHWFO010044193.1, from coordinate 613,516 downwards.
AGCAAGCAGCAAGGGGGAGATTCCGTCATTGTTTGGGGTGCATTCAGTTTCAAGGGCACTTCAACTATTGTTTTCGTTTCTGGTCGACAAAACTCAGAGAAATATTGTAACACCTTGGAGGAATACCTATTACCAGTGGCTGAAGAAATTTGTGGACCGAACTTCATTTTTCAACAGGACAATGCTCCTATTCATTCCTCAAAGACAACAAAGAAGTGGTTTCAAGAGCACAACGTTACGACACTGAAGTGGCCCGTGAGAACCCCAAACCTTAATCTCATCGAGAATCTATGGGGAATAATGTCACGATGTGTTTATGCTGATGGGAAACAATATTCAACTGTTGGTACAATCTTGATCCGACTATCATCCAAAACTTGATTACAACAATGAAGAATCGTGTATTCGAACTTATCCGTGCAGGAGGACAACAGATAAAGCGTTAGTGTAATTAATTTAAAGAAATGTTATGAGTTATGACATTTTGTACTGGCATTATCCATACTTTTGAAACATGATTTTATTTTCCATTTCTAAACAAACAGTATTTAAAGAAAAAGAAATAAAGAAAATGATTTTCTAACTTGTTGCATATTTAGTTTAGCACTATAGACCAAAACAACATAAAGACATTTGATAGACAACTGATAATTTTTTAGAAACAAGTAAAAAGTAAATTTATCCATACTTTTGAAATGGATCTTAGGTCTCAATTACAGAAGTTAACTTAAAAATTTTATTCTGTAATTTAGTGAATGTAGTTTATGTGAATCTAGTTACCTTTCTTCAGTCTTTTTAAACATTAACTGATACATTTGGGGTTGATTTAAGGATACTGAATATTAGATAGAAAGGTGACTGGATAACTTTGGAATTTTCAAAGGAAAACTTCTTAATAACTGATTATTTGCATTTTGAATTTCATTTGGAGGAGGGGGGAGGGTTGATTGGTTTAGTTTATTTCTTTAATTTTGAAGTTTTGATCAGATTTATATTATTAATACTATTGAAAAATCAGTTTAAAAAATAAATCAGTTATTACACACCAGAAGATATCATCTTTTCGGTTTTCTCTTTGCATTTTCTTTAATAAAAGTCCTGGATTTAAAAAAGCATTTCTGGATGTTTACGCTTTATTTTTATTTTTAACTAAGCTGAATCATTTAAAAAAGGAGACAAGGAAAAAATAAAAATCTAAATGTGTTAAGAAAGGAGAGTGGGGTGGAAGGTAGGATAATGCCAGTGTCTTCGTTTAAAAGTAGTAAAGACTTATATATTTACATATAAATATTTTCTTAAGGTGATATTTTGTTCATTAAATTACATTATATAAAATAGATCATTATTTATTTATTCATAAGATTAACAAATTAAAAGTACTGTTTCTACTGTTAAATGAGATGTCTTGATTTGAATATTTTTAGATCTACATTTTACTCAATAATTATGCAATTGTGTTAATGAGTATTAAATGACAAAAAGTATTAATTTGCAACTGCATTATATAAATATTTAAGGAAAAATTTTCTAACCATCTTATAAAAAGCCAATACAGTAGTTGCTTTGACTGAACGTCATCTCATCGGCTATACATAAAGTAAAATATTAAAGAGCCATAAAATTAATGAAAGAGAATAAAAAATATTAATTCTTAATTAGTTGTTTGAAGTTATCTGAGATATTAATTATTGATTTAAGGAGTTTAAATGATTAATTTAATTTAAAATGAGTTTAGTCTCCTTATAATGGAGAAAATCATGAAACAATAAAAACAAAAATTAAAATTAAAGTCATCAATCTTGAAGAAACTTGGGAGATGAAAGAAAACTCAAGGATGTAGTCTATTGAAGATGTTGTTGATGGTAGAAATAAAACCAGTCTATTGAGGATGTAGATATTGTTGAAAATGGACACTGTTATACTATTATGATAGCAATAAACTAAAATAAAGCAAAAACTAAAAAGTAAGGTCATAAAACATTAAATCATTGTAATATTATTTCCTTAATTTGGTTCAACTGGTCTCTAAGTGTATTATTAAGAAAAAATTTTTGAAATGCTTTTCAGTCCAATGATAGAAAATCTTCAGTGTATTCGTTGAACTTTCCAATTTCACTAGTTAGACACTGTTAATTATCCTACGCAAACAGTCTTATCTCAGGAAGAGAAGAGATTTCAACTCAAAATCAAGTTCTTGGTAATTTTTCATGCAAAAAGTATACCAAAGTGATGTTTTCCTTGATTGTTCATCTACTTGGCTCACTGTTTTGCCTCTTTTTATTCCAAACTTTTACTTTTGTCTTCTCCAGCACCGCTTCCTCTTATACTTTCTTCATCTCTAACATTGCTTCTTCCTTTACTTTTGTCAGATCCAGGATTGCATCCTCCTTTACTTTCATCATTTCCAGCATCCAGATTTTCTTCAGTTGGACAAAATATAGCCACCAAGTCAAAATTTGCTGTATTAATCAATATTTTGCTCAATCATACATGGAATTTTTTTAGATATTTTAATTAAATGTCATATTAAATATAGAAAAATAGTAAAATAAATTCCACGACCTGGAGCTGAACCAAGGATCTGAACCAGCTGATGCTTTAACCATTAAGCCACCATGGACATGGATGCATTTCGCTATCAAACATCTCCTATGAACACAAGTTAATGCGCAGCCTCTTGTTAGTAAGTCAAGACTAACTTTTATTATTAAATGACAAATAATAAAAAAAGAGCACAGAGTGGTAAGGCCACAGAGTAAACAGAGCGCTTACGGCCTCAAAAGCGCGTCGTCTCTTGGCAGCCATCTTGTGGTGAGACGATGCTGCGTTTTACACTGTAGACGACATACTCATACAGGGAATAATCCGCTTTTTACATGGTATACGTTTCATTGATGCACAAAAAAGTGATTTTTTTGGTAACATTCATCAATTTCATAGGAAATAAAAATTAATGATCAACTGCTACATGGCCTTACATTTTCTCAATTTCAATTTAATTTTAAATAAAATAAAATATATAAAATAAAAATTTTAAAGCACACACTTTCACCTTAAAAAGTTCAGAAAAAAGTAAAAAATTGATTTTAAAAAAAGGTAAAAGTGTGGTGGTGCGTTTATTATGTAGTATTTTCTTTTTAAAATTTAATGTTAAATGCGCCACCACACTTTTACCTTTTTTTTTAAAATTAGATTTTTTACTTTTTTTCTGAACTTTTTAAGGTGAAACTGTGTGCTTTAAAATTTTTATTATATATATTTTATTTTATTCTTTTTAGTCTTTATTTATAAAAATTAAGCTTTTTATATGATATCTAGAAAACCACAACACTTTGGAAATCTGCCGTCTGATATCGGGTAAAAGTTTACAATACTTTTATACTGGCTAACCATAAACAATGCTCACCACAATCAACAACTTGCTAGCACTGATGATCAAATTAACAACAATAACAATAAACAACAATACAGGCAGTCGTTACATATACATATTAAACTTAAATATTAAATAACTTACGAATAAATGAAAGACTAGTGAAACTAATGGTTGAAACATGCATTGTCATCTATAAGATGCCGTTGGGGAAAGTTGCAGACCTGTCGGTAGTCAGGAAGCGGGCGAAGTATCCATTACAAAATTTTTCCTTCCATTTTTCGATAGAAAAATTATTACGTCATGTTTGGAGGTCATCTCCAGTATATATTTAATTATTTATCTAAAGTGAACTTTTTGAACGCATTTAGCAGCATCTTACATTGATAATACTGCTGAAAATGACTGAAATTCTTTGATATTTTAATCAAACAAAGATTTTTTGGAATACAAACATTTTTAATGTTGGGGACACAAAGAAAGGCTGGGGATATAATTTGCAGCGATTTGGGCATGGGTTGAAAACGACCCACAATTCACCCATATAACACATGATGACTTTACAATTCTCTTTTCTTTACTTGTGAAAAGATAACCCGCTATCTTTTGTTGTTCCATCCATATGCCACGCAGTAGTTTGGCATGTTGTTCACTCATTCCATGGTAGCTAAAGTAGAAAAAAAACGTTCCCTGCCTTCAAATACGTGCCTAAACACATGGAAAGTACTGTGGAATTTGCGATCTGAGTCCCACCAAAACAGGGCCGTGCGAGAGCTTCTGGTTTACTAAACAGGTGGTGGCCTTACAGTACAACAGAGGGACATCAGGAGTTCCAACTAGTTTTGCCATTTATTCCCGGCTTTGTCAAGGATATCGCTCTGTTTACTCTGTGGGTAAGACCCTGAAAAAAAATGTTGTTTGGGATAGAGGCTATCCTCTTTATTTTGACAAAGGATAGCCTCTGTCCGAAATATCAGTTTTTTCAGGGTTTTATCACCCTGTGTTCCATTTTATTATCTGTTATTTTATTCCAGGGTTCTTGTGTCTCGTCCTCCTTTTTTCTACATCCATCGTTTATTAAATAGTAGGTAATATTATAATAACAATTGAAAGATCCCCATTAATTGTACTCGATATTACTATCTCAGTAATCCATTGTTCTGGCTGTGTTCATAAACATATCAAAGAATTTAGTTCATGATGTTTGAAAAAAAAAATTTTTTTTTCTTATCGAATTCTTTAACAAACCATTTTAATGGTTTCACAAAATAATTTGTCAGCTGATCCTGAGTATATGCATTTGACCACAGTTATAGAGAAACTCCTTGGTTCCCATTGTTGCATAATGAAAGGTCTAAAAAGAACTAACTGTCATTTTCAAAAATATAACATTTTTAATAAATGAGAATCTTAAATCCTTATAATGGAGAATACAAGATTGAAGGGGGAAAATTACATTTTACAATTTAGTGGGTAAATTGCCATAAAATAACATGCCATAAAACAAAAGTAAATTGTTGAGGGAGTAAGTTTTTCTATTAAAAATTAATGGGTAACATAATTACAAGGTATCGTACTTTATTTTATTGTACTCTATTTCTTTTAATTTTTATTTAAACATTTTCTTTATGGAGAACATAAGGGTTTTAATGTGCCTAATTATCTATGAGGAATTCACATTTCTTTAGGTTTCGATTCAGCTTTGTAAGTTGTCAGATTCTTTTTAACATGAATAATTCCTCTGTAAATTAAAGAAAAAAATTAAGCATGACCATCAAGTAAAGTGATCTTAATAATATTTTTCCATTTGCTATTTTTATTTCCAGTATATTAAAATAGTAATAAGCAGAATTTATATTAATTACTTATGCATTGTATAAAATCTAATGATAATGTACATCAATAGAATAAGATCTTACTTTATTATTGTTTTAAAATTCTTCACAATATGATACTATCATATAACAAAATAAAAAAAAAGGAGGGAGAAAAGAAAAAATTGCAGAATGGTAAAGTCCAGGGAATTTTATTGCTTTTTCATCTATATTTTATTATTAGGGATAAAGTGAGAGCTGTGTATAAAAATGATAAAAAAACAAAACCCTCAAAAGGCAACAACAGGTTTTGAATCCTTCACTCACATCAGTGTCTCTTTGATGTTTTTGAAAATGACTGGCACCTTTAGACATTATCTAAATTCTTACATAATTTGAATAATAATAATAATAATAATAATAATAATAATAATAATAATAATAATAATAATATTTTTTTTTTATTCTATTCAAACAAATAGATTACATAAACTATAATCATAATGCCTTTCCCGAAAAAGTGTTTTAGCTTGTATGGGAGTTTAAACTATTTTTGACAAACAATATAACTTAAAAACAATTATATTTAAAACAAATATTGTCTTTGTAAATAAAAATTTAAAACAATTATGCAAAAAATAAAAATAATATATACTCTTCAGCTGTTTTTTAAAATTAAATGTACCCCAATATTCCGAAGCCCCATAAGGGCTTGTATGGAAAAATGAGGGCCTATAGACAAACATAGACGTACTAATTATTTTATGGAATGATGGGAAATTAATAACAAAATACATAAAACAAACTAAAATACACAGACACTTTTAAATCGTCAAAATTACAAACAGCAAGATCTCTTCCTAGAATTTATTGTATTATAAATTATCAATACAAAAGAGTAATATGTACATACAGGAAATTTTTATTTAGTAAAAATTAAGTGATAATAATACATAATTATCTGCCAAAATAATATTGGTATATAAAGAAAAATTTTTTTCATGAATGTTCTTATATCCAAATCTGAGTTTACATAATAATAATAATAATAATAATAATAATAATATTAAATTGGAATAAATGCTCTTAAGAATAGTCATTTAAAATTTAGCTGCAGTTTAATATTTACAATTGCATTTTGTAGAGTTGATTAAATATTTATTTTGAATTTTATAAACCTTTATAATATGCCAGATAATGTTATGGAGGCAGTCAGTTTTCCCACAGTTCTGTCTCAGGAGGGAGGAGTCTTTAACAGTTGCATATAGTAATTAAAATTGTGAAATTTGCATGTTCAATTAAATTAAATTAAATTAAATTAAATTAAATTAAATTAAATTAAATACATTGACTTAAAGATGCAGTTTTCTTATTTTTAATGCATTATTTATTTAGTATGTTTTTAATATTTACAGGGTAAATGATTTTAATGAGCTTTTTAATTATGCATGTATTATATATTTTAGGCAGTTAAGATAATTACAGGATTGATTACTTTCCAACTACATTTTGAAAATGAATTGCATTTGAAATTGGAAAATGTTTTCATCATGCTCTAATAAATAATCCAAATCTTGCCTGCAAATTTAAAATAAGAATTTTTTGAAATTCAATTGTTCAAAATTCTCTTTGAAAATAAAAAATAATAATAAAAACCCAAACAAATTATAATAATTAAACAGTAGAATAAAAACATTATCATTAAGATTTACTATAAAATTTATAACTGCATTAACAAAATTAAATTAGCCATTTTATTTATTTATTTTTTTTTTTTAATAAGAAGATTCATTCCTTTTCATCATTAAGCCAAGAGAAAAGATTTACTTTCATTAGAAATAATAATGAACTTAAAAGTAAATAAACAGTGAATCTAATACTGGTATCATAAGATTAAAAGGAAACAAAAATGTGAGTTCAATATTTAATTGTTATAACAGTAAAAAGATAAATGTTTCTTAATGATAATCTTATGAAGATTCATTTATTTTTGATGGAAAGAAAGTAATTAACACAAATTTTATATGCATCTATTATAGGCTTTCTTTGTAAAACTTTTTTTTTTCTAAAGCTAAAGAGTTAGAATGCAGCAAAAATTATTAGAAAGTCCAGTTTAATTAGCAAGAATAAGGTGGGGGTAGGGAGAAGACAGTTAAGAGTTTAAAAAAGTAAAGTGGAGAGGGGAGTTTGAGTTTATGGAGAGAATTCTCATTGATTGAAGTCAATCCTTTTGCTGTTGTCATAACAAAATTAATATTCGTTTGAGCAAATCAATAATGCAGTTTTGAACAAAGATACAGTTTGAAGATGTGTTGAGAGCTGTTAATTTTAAGTTGATGTTAGATAAGATTGACAATTACAGGAACTTGACAAACTCATTAAGAGTTTATTCTGTGTTTCTAGATATGCTTTTGAATTAATTTAAATTTAATGTCGTGGATTTTATTTGATTAATTTAAATATTTTTAAAATAATTTTTAAAAATAAATTGACATTATCAGTCAGATTATCATTCTGAAATTATATAAATGCTGGAAAATATATGAAAGGATGCCCTCTTATATTCTGTTCATTTTATGTGACTTAATTTTTATTTTTTGTTCTAATTCTTGGTTCATATCTTGAATTCTTTTTTATCCCACCCCCTTTCTAGTCTTCCTTCTCTCCCTTTCTCTTTCTTCTCTCCACTGTCTTTACTGTAAAGCAAAGAATTGAGGCAGAGGCAGTCAACATGTTTCTAGAGGAGGCGAGTGGAGATGTTTCCCAATTGCAGGGATAGTGGACCTGCGGGCTTAACCAGTGGGTTAGGTGGAGGGAGGGCAGGTAAAATTGTTCCAACAACCAAGCAACAACACTAGCAGATTGAAAATTAACTTTGGGGAGAAAAAAAATTTTGAAACAATAATGGGGGGAAAGTCTTTCAATGAACATGCCTTGGGTAATATAAATAAAATAATGTTTCATTTACTACTTTAGTTTTCCAACAAATATACATAGTGTAAAGAATAAAATGAGTAAAACTTGAAGTTTTCCTTTTATAACCTAGGTCATTATCGGTTAAATAAAGTAATTTTATCTTATCGAATTAGCATTTTTAAATTTAATGGGGGGAAAAAGACACCTTGCAAATTATAACGGATTGATTTCCCTGCTTGTAATTTTATAATTTGTTGCTTAACGTTCTTGATTATAGGTGAGAACTTAAAATTTCAAAATTCTGAAAGTTTGAAAGATATCAGTTAATATTTTCCTCTCATCCTTGGTTTATTGAACTAAGAATTTAAATGTTTGAAAACTAGAGAAACAGAGATATGCATTTTATTTCATTTTTATTCTGTCCTTACTGTTTAGTATTGCTGAATTGGAATTAATTCTTAATTAAAGATTTTTCAAAATCAGTAGAATTACTATAATTTTAAGAAATCTATTTATATAATTTGAGTTTTTATAAAGTATATATATTTACTGAAAACTTAAAGACTTCTATTAATTTTTTAAGATTTTTAAATACTTGTCTCATTTATATTTTGTCATTTAAAATTTCAATAGCATTTACAAGTTTGATTTCCATATTTCCTTAAATTAAAAACAAATTTGTTTTTGACTTTGATGAAGCTGCATATAATTAAATGATTTTTAATCTTAATTTTTTTTTCTGCTTTTTATCACTCTTTTTTTAGCATTTGTTTAAATGCTTATTATATACTTAATTTAATTTTTATTAATCTTTGTATTGAAAATTATTATAAAGCATGGTTATCTTTGTGCTTTATAATATTTTTAACTTTACACTTGGAACAATAGGAACTGTACGGGTTATTGACTGGCTCCTCAAGCAGTCTTTCTCCCCCTTTGTGTGCCAAGTAGAATCGACCTGGCTGGTAGGTCAGGCAACAGCATCAGCAACAGCAGCCAGCACTAGGGAGTGGAATGCAATGTGCTGCTGCCACCACGGGAGGGAGCTGTGTGAGTGAGCGGAGAGCGTATGCTCTTGCTACTGACCATTCTATGACGGTCACCATGCTGTTGACAGCACTGGTATATTTCACTGTCGATTGTCCAGTCGCAGTGACCAAGTAACCACGGCTTTGCTCAGTGGCATCACGGCGTCGGACACTGCTTTAAGTTGGTTCCGGGGCAGCTCGCTGGACCCGGCCCCACTAGCAGAGAGCGGCATGCGGTGGTGGCCACCCACCCAGCGGCCTCCGGCCCCTAACATGGCCGCTGCCACAGACCCATTCTACTCCTCACCATTTTCTCCTTATTTCAGGCGGCATACACCCTACCTTGGTCAGCCTGATTACAGGATCTATGAGTTGAACAAGAGGCTGCAGCAGCGGACAGAGGTGAGTCTTTAAAAACTTTCGCACACAATATATACTTCCTGAGGAATTGACACTTTCATTCATTCAATACATGTGCCCGCGCACTCAAATATACATAGAATTATGTTGCCTAGCCCTGGGAAGCACATGGCTTTTTATGGGAGGAACTGTTTACTGGGTCTCTTCTTAACATAAATATAATAAATAAACTTTTGATTGATGATGAAGATTTTCATATTCAAGCCATAATAAATTTGAAACCTCTCTATAGTAACTTTTGATGCTTGCATACATGATACAAGCAAAATATTAATAAATTGTTATTAGAAGAATAAACAAAATCTTAATTAATAATGTTATCACTGAATTATGTATAAAAGCATCTTTACATCCAATTATTAATTTGTGAAACCAAAAAAATAAATTTTATGAAAGAATAGAGGTTTAAATAATTATAATGGTAAATGGTAAAAAAAAAAAAAAATGTATATGAAATTTTTAAGTAAAATTTGCAACAATTTTTCTGGAAGTATGACATTAATTCCATTTACATATTTCAGTTTTATTATTAAAATTTAATACAAGAATTTTTGGTATAGTACTAAATTTTTATTTCTTTATTATTATTTTTTTTCTTTTGGAGAACTCAATCTTGCAATTTATTGGAGAAGGTTAATAAATATAAAGTAGGCATTTTTGAATGTGAAAGCAAAATTTTAAAAAAGTCATTGAAAGTAAACTTCATTTTCTAAACATAAATGAAATAAACTTACTAGGTAGTTTTAGATTGTTTTGGAAACCTTATTGTTTAATATTGCTTGCTGTTTTTGTTCCTTTTCATAAGAAACTACTCATTATATCTAACTATTCATTCATTTCATTTACTTTTATTTCCAAAAATTGATGTCTACAAATGTATGTCACTTAAACTTATCATTAGATTTTTAATTGTATTAGTTTTTAAGTTATTCATGCAATGAAGGAAAAAAATTGCAGTTGTAAATTTCATACATTTTTATTATTACCTTTACATTGCAAATGTATTTAAAACTCAATTGCAAAGAAAGATGTAATGCAATGTTTATCTGGCCACGTGTTTCCTTTTCTTGTGCATCAGGAATCAATGGAAGAATTACATGCAGAGGAGGAGGGAAGTGGTTGTGGATTTGATGGAAGTCCACATGCTTAAGGTATTATTTATCAACATGTAGATCTGGAAATAAAATAAATACTAAACACCTAAAAAAGAGAGGAACAAAAAGAGATAGTTGAGAAAATACTGATATTGCAAGATAACGGGAGGAAGAAATATTGATCAAGTCATAAGTCTACAAAATTGTTATGAAAGCACAGATGATTTAATAAGAATTCTTCATCTAAGTATGTTTTTAAATATTTTGTTTTATTGATGATTTATGCCCACACTTTAAAAACACTCCTGGTAATTGGAGAAACTGAGATCTCCAGTGCATTTTTCCTAACAAAGATGTTTATTGGATATCATTTTTTTAATATAAATGTTTAGTGAAAATTTTTTTTTTCAATTTTTATATCTCATTGTAGTGTTGTTTTTTTTTTGTTTTTTATATATATATATAAATATTTTTTTCCCTCTCCCCACCAATATCAGTTTATTTATGCAAGAAAAGAAGGATCAAAATATAAATACTACATTTTAATTTAATAATGCTTAATTTTTTTTGAAGAAATATATATTCCATTTAATTTTTTTTTATAATAAATTAAAAAATGCAGTCACTTGTTACTTTGAGTAACTTCTGATAGATTTAGAATAGAAATTTTTCAAGTTAGTAAAAAAAAGATACATGATTTTTTTTTCTAAATAGGAAATAGATAATGCTTTTTCTTTTCCTTTTTCTTCTTCTTCCCCAGATTTTTCTTTCTTTTTATTCCCCATGTTGTTTATAAATGCAATAGATAGAATGAAAAGCCAAAATCTGAATTCAGACTTTGTTTGCCCTCAAAGTAACAGAATTGCTGTTTATTTCTTTTAACATTATATAACTTGCTATTATTGTAGATCAAAATTATATAGAAAAGGTAAATTATGTTACATGTATTGCATTTTAATTGTTTAATAATTGTATGTAAGATATTTGAATAATTCAGGCAGGTATATTTTATTAAGGAGAAAAGAATAATGAAAAGGAAAGATGTTCAATTGTTTTCCTGTTTTTTTTTAATTTTATTTTTATTATTATTTTTTTTATTGGTTAGAATATAAAAAATAAGTCATATTTATGTATATAATTTTTTTACTGCAGTGTCTTAAATTTTAAATTTATAAATTCTTTTAACTCATAATTTAAAAAAAAATAATTTTAATTGAAGTTTATTTAAAAACTGGTTGTAGAAATAAATTTTCCTGGTCTCTTTCTCTCAGCCTATTTTTTTTTTTTTTTTAATTTAATCTTTTTCAATAGAATAAAAACTTTGATTCTATTTGCAAAAGCTTAAGCTTTTTGAAAACAAAGGGTTGTCTTCTCCTTCATACCATAGGCTGCTGCAAAAGGTCTTGGGTTATAGCCATTACCCGCTAGCCTCCTACAAGGCCTGATGCTGCAACCCTGGTATTGATTTTGTCAGTTTAATAGATCTCGGAATAATTGCAAACTTGAAATTGTTTTTATTCACTGTTAGGTAATCCACTAATGATATAGTTTCTTGCTTGAAATTAACTTTAACAGGTTATCTAATTTAAAAAATCCCATGTTTTCCTCAGAGCTGTCCTTTGATGGAAAGAGTGGAAAATATTGTTATTAAAGTAAAAAGTAACTTAAACAAATTTTATTGGGTTCATTAGTCAAAAAATTAATATTATAGTGATTGGTTTTATTAAATATGCTTAGTGATTAAGAGGAAGAAACATGTTCCTTTACATAGATCTTTAAAATTTTACAGGAAAGATATATTTCAGGAAACAGTTTTTAAAAATATATTAATATTTGGTTGAACAAGTTTTTTTCAATCTGTGTTTGTAATATTAACTCTGAGCAAAACATTCAAATCAAATTGGATTAAAAAATTATTAAATGTACTCAACTTTTTATAAATAATAGGAAGAAAAATATGAGGTAGGGTGGGGGAGATTCAACGTTTTTTTTTTGTTTGTTTGTTTGTTTTTGTTTTGTTTTGTTTTTTTGTTTTTCCTTCTTGTCCCATATTTAAGAGACTTGCATACAAAATGGCATAATAATTTGTAAAATGATAGTATTTTTAATTTACCTAATATTCAGCCTTATTTTATTTGATAAAACAAGGTTGAAGAAGAGTGTTATATACTTTAAAGAACTTGTTTGTTGCAATATAAAAACATTTTCACAATTAAAATGAAACTAAAGATCTTTTTTGCTTTTATTAAAAAATTATATTTATTTACAAGCTGGATTTGTGAGCAATTCACATTTATTTTGAAATTATATTATTTTATAACTTTTATACATTGGCACCATTTCTTATTTATTTTTCTAAATGTGGTTTATGCACTAAACATTGCTCTGAATTATATTTATTTTAACCTTAACTTGGAAATGGATCCACTTTTAAATATCCATTATTTAAAAAACTGCTTACATCATCATTTGTGTATGACAGAAAATTAAGAAAAAGATATTTTAGATAGATAATGCAAATAGCAACAGTGTAAATAGAATACTGTTGATCATCAGATTTTATTATATAAAAGCATAAATGTATATCTTTTGCTGTTTTAGAGTGAATCTTTAACTGAATTTTTATTTAAAAAATATAGTATTTACTTTATGTTAATATATTAAAACATCTTTAATTTTATTTACAATAAAGAAAGATTTGTATTGTTTTTTTTGTTTTTTTTTAAAAAAAAAGAAAGAAACTGAAAAAGAATATAGTCTAGTTGCCAGCAATTGTTGCTCTTCCATTAAGACTTTACCTTTTGTCTTTTCCCTTTCCCTCCCTGTGACACCAGAACTAATCTACTTGGAGCCTTCCATACATCTAACCCAACTCTCAGCCATTTAGTTTCAGGTTGCCATGGTAACCTAAATCAGTAAGAGCATTTCTTTCTTGAAGAGTACAAAAAATATTTATTTTTATATATAATATTCTACATCTGCATTATATTCTCGTTTTATTAATGCATTTAGATTTAGTTGAACTATGTGAAAATAAGAGATGCTAAACATTGTGTAGAAATCATAGGATAAATTTATCAGATTTTAAAAATACTCTTATATTGCCTTGGTCCATTAACTTTTTTAATAGATTTGCATCCAAACAGAAATTAATTAATCTAACTAAATTATTGAATTAAAAGAATTACTGAGCAGCATTCCTAAGAATTTTCCATGAAGAAAGTAGAAGGAAGAAAGATTGTGGTGGGGGGGGGGGAGTTGAAGCAGTTTGCAAATCTAAAACCTGCTGGACATTCTTCTTATTGTTATTCCCATAATTGCAATAAGTAACTGAAACAAAAGAACAAAATGCATAAATAACCTATTGTAGGCCTTTACCTGCTGTGCTGTAGATATTCTTTAACTCTAGCTGTGGTTTTCAAATTTGCTCTTTTCAACAAATTTTAAAATTCAGCAAGTTATTCATTATCTTGATTAAATATAATATATTGTTTCAATTTTTTTCTACTAAATTATTTTTCCTTTTTTTTTTATTTTGATAATGATTTATATCTATTTATGTTTATTAATAGTTATGTTTATATTTATTCATTTATTGGATCCTTACTTTTCCTTCTTTTTTTCTTTTTCCTGAATAAGGTGAATTTCATATTAAATATATGATTGAATTTTGAATTTTGCAACTGTAGTATTCTAAATCTACTTTAACTGGTTATTTTTTAATGAAGGGAATAGCTTAATAACTGTATACATCTTTAATAAATTAGGATCAAAAGTAAATATTTATTGTTAATAAAACCACATTTGTTGTTGATCTGTAGGAAAGTGATAATCTTTGGTGGGATGCATTTGCTACAGAATTTTTTGAAGATGATGCAACTTTAACATTAACATTTTGTTTAGAGGATGGCCCTAAGAGATATAGTATGTATACTTATTGCTTACGGTAATATTTCACATAGACAACAAAAAAGTAAAGCAGCATTTCTTATTAGGAAAGGTTTCAACTTATATTTGGTTTTCAGTTGTGTTTCTTTACATGTTTTTGCTAAATATTTGTGGACTTTTTTTTCATGTAAAAAATGCTGCTTCTTTCCCAATAAATTATATAATAGATTTCGTATATATTATTTTTATATAAATATGCATTTACAATTTATTTTCTTTTATATCTTTTTTTTTTCATTTATATAGCAATTGGTAGAACTTTAATACCACGTTATTTTAGAAGTATATTTGAAGGGGGCGTTACAGATCTCTATTATAATTTAAAACACCCCAAAGAATCTTTCCACAATACAACCATTACCCTTGACTGTGATCAGTGTACAATGGTTACACACCATGGAAAACCAATGTTTACAAAGGTAAAAAGAAAAGAATATTAATGCAATAGATGTTAAACTTCATAAAAGTAGTTTTAAAAATTTTAAACTATAAGTGTGTTTAGAAATAAATTAAAATAAAATTACTCTTGGATTTAAATGTTCATGAAGAAATTATTTGCAGGATTGAAAATCTTATAGCAAACTAAGTATACTGTAGTATCTTTTGTGGTTCATACATATTTATGGTTATTACACAGATATATATTTATATTTGTTGTAATAAGTTTATAATCTCTAAATATTTTAATATTATTTTTTACCAAAAGAAATTGCTGAATTATTACCTAATTTATAAGTCTTGTTTAAAATTAATTACACTGAATATTTGTTAAATATTTTTTAAAATTATTTCTCTATGAATATTTGTTTTTGTTTACATTTGTAAAAAGTTTTCCAGAAAAGTGACAAAGTTAAAAAACTTTGAGTAATTATGGAAATGTACCATCAGGAATAAAAAAAAAAAAATTTATTATAATTTTATTCTTTGTAAATAAATTCATATTAGGTTTTTTTTTTTAAAAAAAAAATAGTTTTGAAAAGACAATCCATTTTAAATGTATTATTAACATTGATTTATATAAATTAAGATTTTATAAATTGCTAAAACCAATTAATTCTTATTAATTTTAATGACTTTCATAATTCAGATTAGTTTATAGATGATGATAGTTATATACATAGTTTTGGTGATGTAGAAATGATAAAGGTTTTATGCAAATAACAGCATCACTTTAAGGCATAAACAGATGAATTAGAGAGGACATTCTGCTGACGTATTCATAATTGATGCAAATTTAAAGTTTAGGCAAAGTTTTCCTTCTTTGATCTTCAACTTTTAAAGAAATAAAAGGAAAAAAAAAAATCTTGCGACCTGTAAATCGATTTTGGGAGTTCTTTACTGATTTGGTTGCTATGGTTACCTAGAAGTATTGATCCTGTTGCCATGGAAGCAGCCCAGGATAGTTGAAGGCTGCACAACACGTGGCAGGTACACAGTAAGACTAAACCATCAGCAGTGAAATGCTTAGAGGAGGGGAAGGGGGCCTTGTATTTCAAATGGCAGGGGAAAACTGTGGTTAAAAATTTGATCTGAAATCTATAAAAAGATTCTTTCAATATAATTAAGATTAAAATTTTACAAAGATAAATTATTTCACCATGTCATGTGCGTCCTAATTTAAAATAGCACAAATTATATAGATATTTAATTTTACTAGTGTGAAAATTAAAAGTTCTTATAGCAGAAGCCTTAGATAATACTGTTATATAATTTTATAAGTGAATAAGTATCCAGTAAAATCAAGTTGCTTACCTGATTTTTGATTATTTCCCATCCTTCTCCCACCTATTTCTGTTTCTTTCTTTTTATTTTGTCTAAATTTGCCTGTTTAGGTTTGTACAGAAGGTCGTTTAATTCTTGAATTCACATTTGATGACTTAATGAGGATAAAATCATGGCACTTTGCAACTAGACAACATCGAGAGCTAATACCTCGAAGTGTTATAGCAATGCAGGTAAAAGCAGAAAAGAAAAAGGTATTTAGACAATGAAGAAGATTGCCAACCCTGTGGAATAAAAATATTTGTAATTCTTTAAAAATTTTAATTTGAAGGCTTCACATGTTAATTTGTTTTCATTTTTTTTTTTTTTCTGGTTGGAGTTTTAAAATTGTTATAACTTAACATCTAGAAACTTTTTGAATGGAAATTTCAAAAAAATGTTTAAACCTAAAGAGAATTTAATTCTGTAAATAAAAAATAAGGATAAATTAATTATTTACTAACAGCAATGACAAAAAAATACTAATTTAAAAAAATATTCTTTGATTGGTGTTTTATTTTGGCCTTTAACCTATTGCAGACATTCTTCTTCATCATAATTTTCTTTTAAATATAAAAATAAATAAATGTTTTTTAAAGTTATGGGCAGTGTGATTTGTCTAAACACTTAATTTTGTAAAAATTTATTTGTTAAAATTCATTTGTGTATTTATTTTTCTCAAAAAATGCAGCTTTAGCATTTTGTTCTGTTTGAGTAAAATTAGCCAATAGGTTCAATTTCTTGTTTGCCCTCAAGTATTTAGGAAACACCTTGTACTTTGTGTCTTTGAGTTAGCTTGAAATAAGAGTATTATAAAATGTGCAAAAAAAGTAAGGATGGAGGGGGAGGGAAGAAATTATAGTTAAATAAGAAAAATTCTGAAAATTGATTTTAGAAACTAACAGAGAGAAAAAAATTACAGGCTACAAATAGTTTTTCAAATAACATTTAAATACATTGCCATTCTAAAAGTCTTGATGGTAGTTTTCTACTACAATTGGTTATCAAAGGATTGAGCAGACGGAAAGAAAAGAAAGGAGCACTTTAAGATGGCAGTGACATCTATTAGTGGAAAGATAAACTCTTATTGATTTAATTGCAGAGTTCAGTAATGAATGTGAGCTATCATGGAATTAAAAATTAGAATTGAGAAAATATTCATTCATAAATGATAATATGGGTACAAAATAGTATCAGAATTCTCATTTAAATATTTATTTGGCTATTTAATGGAATTTAAAACTCATTGGTAAGTCAAACTTACCAATTCAAAATACCTTTAAATAATTATTGATCCATGATAACTATTATTTCGTATCTGCATTAGGCTTAGCTCTTGCAGCTATTAGACATCACATGATCATCAAACATCTTTAAAATATTTTTTTGAAATTTAAAGTTGTTTAATTCTTAGATGTAATCATCTTAGCTCTAGAAAACTCGTTAATAGAATAGAGTTTTTGATGAGCTATTAAAAATATTTTGTCTGTGGTTTTCAAAGGACAAATTTTAAGGTCATTGTGAGTCTGTAGTTATACTCTCTTCCATGTACAGTAATAATTTGTTGATACTGTCAGCCATGTTAGAAAAGTTAGCAATACTGAGTTCTATCCATCTACAATAATTCTTTTTGAAAGATGGCATCATTATATCTAATTAAAAAAAAAAAAAAAAAAAAAAATTGATGGAAAATTTAACAAGAATTTTTTTGTTTTTCTCTAAAAGAAAACTTCTAGATCATCATTAAAACTTTTTTTTTGACGATGAGATATTAACTGTTATCGATTTAATTTTTTTCGAAAGTAAAAATGCATGCATTCTTTTGAAAGTCATTATTAAAATGACATAGCTACTTAATATTGTTTATTGTTTTTAGTAGAAATGCTGTCTTTAGGTCACTTGGCTGTTTATTATTTTATAGCAAGATCCTGCCATGCTAGAACAGTTATCTAAGAATATCACTCGGCAGGGGCTAACCAATTTTACCCTCAACTACCTCAGGGTAAGTAAATTACAGTATTAATTAATATTTTTTAATTTCTTATCTACAATTTTAATTTATCAAATCTATCTCTCTTGTTCATCATAATTAGAGTTAATTATTGCTCATCGTAATAGTTTGTCTTTTTGTTTTTCTTGTTTGTTTTTTGTGTGTGTTTTTTAAACCTGTCATTTAGAATATTCATAAAGGTCTGTATTGCTTGTAAACAATAAGTAGACAGTAAATCTGAATTAAAAACAATATGGTAACTTAAATAAAAATTACAAGGTGAGGAGTTGATTATATCAAAACATGTCAGCTTTCATTAAAATTACCGTATTGTTTTATCCAGATTCATTGTTTCAAATGGACATTCATTAGCTGAGTATAGTAAATACTTTCTTATTAGGTAACCTCACGGAGTGGTAATAAAACTCCAAACCAAAACTAATATAGGTAGCAGATATGTCCAATAAGATATCGATTATATAAAAGTTACTTGCCAAGGCCGCAATTTCAAAGATTTTATAGGCACATACCAATACAGAAAAGTTCCAAAACAGTCGAATAACTTTAGAACAAAAGGTGCTAGAGCCATAAAAGTCAACTCTATCTATAGGAAAAAGTGTCCATGCCCGATTGAGTAAAAATGTTCCTAGCACCCCTAGTAGAATCGCTGAGAAGTTACGAAAATTAACTTTTGAACCATGATAGAGAAAATATTCCAATTTCAAAGTTGTAGAGTGTCACAGATTTAGTAGAGATCCACTCTTTGCAGAAAGAAAACAAAAGCATAAAACTTGTAAAACGGGGGAGACACCTGGAATATTCACGTGCAGAACAACAAACGCATGAAATCGTTCGTATTTAATATTGCCACACTAGAAGAATAAGTAAAATTAAATAAAACTCCAACACTTCAGGATACTTGAAACATAGGAAAGGATGTCGAGGTAATTAATTATTCATTAGCACTCGCGATGATGCATAGCTAAACAATTCTTCTTATTCCTGATTCAACCTTGCTTAGGTACTGATCTAGAGTCACTTTTGCCTATGATAGAGCAATAGGTCCAAGGTTCCAAGAGAATATTTTTGTGGCCGAAAATATTCAAATTGAACACTCTTGTTTAGGAAAAGCGAGCAAGAAAATTATAAAAAATTGGTTCACAGGCACATACCTATATACCTTCCAAAAGTTGGAAATGAAACTGCTCTTATTCAAGCCATACTCATTGCATCTGTTACGCCAGCTAGAAAATCAGTCGAATTCTCACAATCCCTTCTGGAACACCCTCCCGATATTTTTCAGTTTTATCATTGAAAAATTCTACAAAATTCAGATTATGTGCTAGTGCAAGAACTTGACATCGAATTACATCACAGGAATAAAATAAAAATCAACTCACTTATTCAAGACCATGTTTCCAGTATGGATGTATTAAGAGCAGCTATCTCGAAGAATGACCGACTTTTGTGTCAGCTCTTCAATTTTCCTTTAATAAGGATTTGATACATTGTAGTTTTCACCAAAAATAAAAATCCATTAGCTATGGATGGTGTAAAAGTGACTTAAGTTTTGACCATTTCTACTCCTTTTGACCATTATTATAAAGATTTTAACGAATAAATTTTGTATCAGATTTACAGAAAAATCAATATATTGGCTAGAGGGAAAGATTGGAGTGGCATTTAGTTATTGTTTTGTTTAATTTTATGCAATCTTCCATTATGATGAGTATACCAATGAAATAGGAGCCATTTTCTGTGTTTGTTGTTCTACATGTGAATATTCCAACATACGGTGTCCAGAGGTGTTCCATACATCAGAGTTTTCTCCCCCATTTTACGAATTTTATGCTTTTGTTTTCTTTATGCAAAGAGTGTATTTCTACTAAAGCAATGATGCCCTACAACTCTGTAATTGGAACTTTTTCTGTAGCTAATATTGTTCAAAAGTTAGCTTTCTTAACTTCTCAGCACTTCCATTAGGGGCGCTGGGAATACTTTAATTCAGTCGGGCATAGCCACTTTCCTATACATACACTTATTTTTAAGGCTCTAGCTCCTTTTGTTCTAAAGTTATTTGACTGTTTCAGGAATTTTCTCTACACCCTTATGGGTATATAATGTGTCTATAAAAATCTTTTAATATTAACTTTGGCATGTAATTTTTCTATAATTGATATGTTACTGGATGTATGTGTTGTCTGTATTAGTTTTAGTACGGAATTTTATTACCACTCAGTGATGTTCCCTAGTTAGTATCAAAATAGTAAACTTGTGTTATTTTCATCTCCAAAATATATTCTTTAAAGACAATGGCAAGATTGGAAGAAAGAGACACCTATACTTCAGTCGCTGAGCGTTTAAAGGCATGTTTGAACTGAATATCGAGCAATAGAGCCGGTTTCAACCAAACTGATTTCTGGGATCGACTTGCACGCCAGTTAGAGAGGAAACATAATGGCATCGCCATGTGATTCTATACTATACAGGGTATCTCAGAATTCATTGTACAAACTTCTAGGGGAGTTAGTATGGGTGATTCTTAGCAAAAAAGTTCATATGAATATGGGTCCGAATTTGAACGATAACTGAGATGTGAACAGAAAAAAAAATGCTGCCACCAAGATCAACAAGTTAATAACTCAGGTTCTGTAAAGCCTAGATTAATGAAATTTGGGGGAATAACAGAGTACATAAGACTGTGTATACCATTAAAATTTGATCGAATTCCAACAAGGAGTTTCCGAGTTACTCATTCAACATCATAACACGTGCTCACTTGTGAGTACTAACTAGCACTTGTTACAATTTTGACTGTGTAACTCGGAAACTGGGGGCAGCCGTAGCTTAATGCAGTGGTGGAGTTAAGCAACCTTGGGCGCGGCTAAATTTCCATCTCCCCCCTGTGTTTCGGAGGGCATGTAAAGCCGTTGGTCCTGGCTGCTGGGACCATCATGCAGCAGTCGTTAAGATATAGGGATGGCGCAAAACTCCCTCGAAGGAGTAAGTGCCACAGATTATCGCTCTGCGATAATCTACCCTCTGTACCAGATAACGATAACTCTGAAACTTCTCGTTGGAATTCAATCGGATTTTAACGGTATACACAGTCTTATGTACCCTGTTATTCCCCCAAATTTCATTAATATAGGCTTTACGAAACCTGAGTTATTAACTTGTTGATCTTGGTGGCGGTATTTTTATTTCTGTTCATATCTCGGTTATCGTTCAAATTCGGACCCATATTCATATGAACTGTTTTTGCTTAGAATCACCCATACTAACTCCCCTAGAAGTTTGTACAATGAATTCTGAGACACCCTGTATACAAGGTGTCCAAAAAGTCTGGTAACATAAGAGATCTCTCAAAAATGCCAGGTATGCGAGATCTGATGAGTGGGGTTTATAGGTAATGGGGGGGGGGGGGGTAGGGAATTCATTGCCGCACCCAAACTTAAGGTCATCCATTTGCTAATTCGAAAACTATTAAAAATAGAGAAAAATTTCTGATTGCTACCCTGTAGAGCTTGAAAGATTTTGAGAAAATGGGCGAGAAAGAGTCATTCAAGGTCAAATTGTGCTGGCCAGGGTGCTTCACTGCAATTCAAATGTGTTAGACCTCAGCCAAGCGGAACCTGACCTTGAGTGACCAACCTGACCTTGAGTGACTCTTTCTCACCCATTTTCTCAAAATCTGTCAAGGGGAAGGGTGTGATTAAAAATTGTTTTTAGACTAATGTGGTGTTGCTCTACAGAGTAGCTTTCGGAAATTTTTCTGTATCTTTAATAGTTTTCGAGTTAGCAAATGGATGACCTTAAATTTGGGGTTCAAAAGTCAAATTTGAGTGTGGCAGTGAATTTATAAACTCATCATATCTCTTCTAACTGGCAGCTTTGAGATATCTGCCATGTTACCAGGCTTTTTGGACACCCTGTATACTCGTGTATAAGTCGAGGGCGGATTTTGAAACAAAAATTCTGAATTTGTTATGATCTGCTGATAAGTCGAGGGTAAACTTTCGGGTGCTTATGAAATATGAATTTACTGAAGTTTCCATATTTTACTCATTCTCATATCCTGTAGGGGAGAGTGGGGTCTGTTCGGATGCGGATTGGTTCGGACAAATAGATTTTTTCAGTTGAAACTATTCGCACTCTGCCTAAAAAATTATCCCCAGTGTGCGACACTATACAGATTATGAAAATCTATTCGTCAGAATGATCACAACAAAGGTAAGTAAATTAGAAATAAAATTTGTTTTCGGCAGTGTGAACTAAAACTTTGAGGTAGGTTTGTTTGTGAATTTGTAGAGAGGTTATACAAGAAATGTTAACAGTTAGACATTTATTCCCGAGGGACAGTACTATACTTAAACGTGTTGCAGTTTCATTTTGGCTATGTGGGTCATTAGGCCTTAACAAGGATTTATTTGATTTCTTGTGTGGTGGGGTTGTTTCGGACACAACAAAGATGGCAAGATCTTCCTTCCAGGGAAGATATGAAACGAGCACTAGAAGATACAGAAAATGAAAGCTGCAGTAAAAATGTCACATTTGCTTCTAAATGAAACAAAGCTGCTATTCAAGTGATTGTGATTTTTTATAATGTGATAATGTTAGGCAAGTTGTGATAACAATTTCATGCTCTTTTGATAATAAAGTTACCTTGTATTTCATTAAAATGGCGAAAAGCAATTTATCCGAAACAGCCCTGCGACAGTCCGAAGCAAACCCACATCTAGGGGTTGCTTCGGACATTGTAGAGGTTTTTTTAAAATATATTAATATATAGATTATCGTGTGACTACTGAAAAATCACATGTAGAGGTAAATGACGAAAGGTTTAGGGTGGTATCACGGTTTCTCCTCCTCGAGGAAGGAACAAGGTCTCCTCACGTAAGGAATGAGGTGCAAGGTCTCCTCGAAACAATTCGATTCCGTTCAAGCTTGCATTTTCTTTCCCTCCTTATATGAGGAGACCTTCAACCTCTCCTCGAGAAAACTAGTTATTGGTTTGAGAGTATTTTTAACGGAAATGATGAAACTTTGGCAGGGGAAACTTAGAAGATGCGAGATTTTGGTTAGCAATCCTTTTGCGAGATGTCCCTTTGTCAGATGAATGTTTTCTCCTGACTGATAACTTTTCTTCTAATGGCCGGAAAAAAAGAAAATTTCTCACTGGTCGAACATAATTTCTATAATCATATACAGAAATCTTTAAATAGATTGTGATAGGCCACGATCTCACGATTTCAATTTTTTAATTAAAATTATCTCAAAAAGCATCAAACGTAGGGATTGAATATTTGCGATCCAATAAGATTGAAAATAAAATTGATTATAAGAAAAAAAATTGTCTGAAATGCTATAACTTCAGTTTACGTGTCGAGCACATAAGGTTTGCATGTGGCGTTTATGTACTTGACAAAAAGAACTGGACAAAACATAAATGCTTTCAACTGGAAAATTAACAAAGTGAGCATTTTATTGCAGATGCTTTGCTTTATTAGCCGCTTCTACCAAAAATACGTTTAGTTCTGTATTATAATAATTTTTTATTATTTCATTCTACGAACATGATATCTTGTAAACTCCCACCCTCATGCCAACCACTACATCTTGCTGGGGAAACCTTATACAAGCCGGCGGGCCATCGCTTCCCTAACGCCGTTGCCACTCGCTTGATAACGTTGCTTATCGTTGACTGTGGGAAATCAAATAGGCCTATTTCGCCATATACGATTTGGAAGCAACCTTAAATATAAAAATTTATGTATATGAAAGAGAATAACTTACTATTTTTTCTCAAATTTAATAGAGATTTATTTAATCTACTTATTACACAAAAGTAGTTTATTTACTTTTGCGAAGAAACGCAAGGTGATGAGAAGCTGGAAAACGCGGGGAGTCCCCCCCCCCTTTGTCCCGCGTACCACTAATGCTGTCGCCGATTTCCCTGATAACTGATACAACAGTTTCTTTTGCCAGCCGATATTTCTTCTTGAATTGTTCTTGGTTTAAACGCTCCATAGATTAACGAGATCTCACAATCGCATTTCTCTGAGGAGATCTAAACGATGTCGGTGATGGCACCGTCTTTCGAAGCGAGCGAGGTCGTCCATTTTGAATTTACTCGCTCAAACGCTCCTTAAGGTAGCTAAATAGCTACCTTAAAATGCTGAGGAAAAATCTCGCCTCACACTTCGAAATTTTGCCTAAGTTTGGACCTTGAAACTGGATATCCGAGGAACAAACCTTCCTTACCTCAACCTTAAACCGAAGCATGATACCACCCTTAGAGTACAAAATACGATATACACATTAACTATTTGGTTCATGATTAACCCACAGGGAGAAAAAATTCGATTTTCGTCCGAACCAACCCCACTCTCTCCTACTTACATTGGTAAGAATGTCAAACTTGTTTAACATTAAAATACTACTTTAAACTCTATTACCATTATCATTTAATCATTAATCATTTTATTATTACCAAATGAAGAATTATCATTTTTATTATGAAGGATTATAATTTTCTTATTACCAAATGAAGAATTTGATAAATGTGAAATCAAACATAAGGACAATTATCATTTACTAGAAATCCATCCATCAGATGATGGGTATCAACCATACAGGTAGAAGGGTAAAGAAATGAAAGTGAAGCATCGATGGTTTTCATTCAACAATATACTGTTCATCTGCATATAAAAAATCAACACTAAACATTTTTCAGTTTATTTATTTAATTCACAACAATGACTGAGTATTAAATTACCACAACAATCCCTGGCTTTGGATAGACCAGAGATCCTTAATACTAACGAGATATGACAACCATTGTTGTTTGATGTAATGCGCAGATTTGCTTGCGCATATGTATTTTATCCTTCTATACCAGATGGCGGCTTCATTTATGATGTCATTGCGACGTCACGGACAATTTTATGTCATAAACTGTTTTCATTTTACAAATCTGACTTTTAGTTTCGGTTTAATAACGGAAGTGTTAGACCCAGAGACCGTTACTTTAACGGTCTCTGGTTAGACCAAGAGCACATGTCATTTATTCCTGGTTAGGCTTAAAAATTTCAACACAAAAACATTAAATTCTTAAAAATAATTCTACATTTGATGTAGTGGATATCTGTTGTTCATTTTAAAAATTTGTTGGTTTCTGTTTAATTTTCAATTTAAAATATTCCAAATGTAAAAATGAAGTTAAATTATTTCAGAGATTTTCATATTTTAGTTACATATAATAAAATCTATAAGAAATAATAACTTTATATAATTTTAAGTTTATAAAATAATTTCATCATTAATTTTATTATTTCTCTGTATACGTGTATTATATAATTACACTCCGTTTCTAAAATGAATATGCTTGTAAATAATGTGTATTTATTAATTTTTAATTGCATTTTATTAATTTATTTATTAATATTTATTCTTAAATACTGTTAATTTCTTATTGTATTTTATTAATTTATTTATTAAATGTATCTATTTTATTTCCTAAGATAGATGGCTTTCTTATTTAATCTAACAATAATATGAATAAATTTCCAATATTTTCTTTATTAATTCAATTCTTTATTTCAATGCCAACATTAAATAAATCAAAATTTGAAAGTAAAGAGTTTATGAATGCAATTTACGTCACTAAGCTATAAAATTGCGAAAAGAAGTGACATCATTTATGCATGTTACGTAATGACGTCAGTTTCTCGCGATGCTCGCAGGAAACTATATCTGAACGATACTTTTGCTTTATCCTACTACATCAGAGGACACTGCTCTCACGGAATTACAAAGGCAACAATAGAAAATGTGTTAACGTCATATCTCGTTAGTATTAAGGATCTCTGGGATAGACCAAAAGAATTATTATTTTTTCTGCTTATTTCTTTAATTAATAACAATGACTGAGTATTGTCTTACCACAACAATCCCTGGCTTTGGACGAATTGTTGTAACTTTCTTTGTTGGCCTCAGACAAACAGATGCCTCAGACAGACGAAGAGAATTATAGTATTAGATTAGTTTAATTAAATTCTAATTTCGAGTTTTACTTGAAAGCAGCTTCTCACCAGGTGGCAGCATGATCACTACGAAATCGCATTTGTAAGCAGGTCAAGGTGTACTTCTCCACTTCGCTACTCTGTAAACAGGATGGGTCTGAAACCCTGTCACAAACTTCAAGGGGAGGTAATATAGTTGATTCTAAGCAAAAAGGTTCATATGAACATGGATCCGAATTTTGAACGATAACTGAGATATAAACAAATAAAAATGCCACCACTAAGATCAACAAGTTAATAACTTACTTTCTATAATACCTAGGATAATGAAGTTTGAAGAAATAATAGGGCACATAAAACTGTGTATACCGTTAAAATTTGAATGAATTCCAACAAGTAGTTTCAGAGTTGCGCACTCAACATCGCAACACGTACTCACGTGTGAGTACTAACCACCACATGTTACGATGTTGACTACGTAACTCGGAAACTACTCATTGGAATTCAATCAAATTTTAACGGTATAGACCTTTCCCTTGAAACCGAAACTGAGTAACTGCGCAGAAGCAGGACAGCAAAAAAATTTCCGTTTCTTGCCTTGAAATGTACAAACACTAGTGCACATCCGGAGGAAAACGGAAGCTTTTTTGCTGTCCTGCTTCTGCGCAGTTACTCCGTTTTGGTTTCGAGGGAAAGGTCTATACACAATTTTTTAGATGAAAAATAGGAAAGAAAATTTCACAGCTTGGGATCGAACCAGGAACCTTCTGCTCACCGTGCAGATGCGCCAGCCAATTGCGCCACTGCGGACATGGAAGCATT
>JAHWFO010044193.1:551124-576697 GCA_023313115.1 Rhysida immarginata | reverse complement strand
TTATTATTATTATTATTATTATTATTATTATTATTATTATTATTATTGGTTTTATTCATAACATCTGCAATACTGTGGATATCGGAATGCATAAAAGGAACCTCTTTTCCTCATATGAAATTTAATTTTTGAATGCTAGGCCTTGGCAAAATTTATAAAGAAATAAAATAAATACAAGGTGCAGCAGAAATAACTCGTGAATTTCGAACGTAAATAACAAAGCAATGATAGAAGCTAATCAAAATTTTATTTCACAGTTTGAAGAAACAATGTTTACCATTTACGTCATGTACACTATCATTTAGTTTTGAAAACAATATCGTCTAATAACGGTTAATTTCCTTGCAAGGTGACATTCAAAGGCTAGCACGCTCCGCTGATCCCTCATCTTGCGGTTTCTTTCACCAGGGGTGCGTACAGTCTCAAGTGTACAAACAGAAACACTAGCAGAACTGAAAGCTGCCTCCTGCCAAACAATAGGTTGATTTAAATGCCAAATCTATCCGCCAGATGGCATTCGCTACGGTTTATGAATTTTGTTCTAGTTTATTTACAAACGTTTAGTGAAGATGAAAGTTAAAGACTTGAACGAAAAGCTTCAGTTAATAGGAGCGAAAACTGACGGAAATAAACAAGTATTGACTAACAGTGAGCAAATTTTATAATGAATTACGATTTACGAAAGTGACGATGCTAAATATTGGGCTAGGCTACGATATCTCATTTAACCTCACTGAATTTTTCGATCTGTAGGTAGTCCATGAAACTTGAGATTTTTGTTTTTAACATTGTTGTTCGAACATTGTGGAACTGAACAATTTACATGCATGTTCTTATACAGTATTCTTAACATTACCGAGATTTTCTCCTCATTTCGACCATAGCGTCATAGCCTCAGATTCATAAAGCGTAAGCGCTGCCATCTATACTTAAATCAACCTATTGCGGCAATAGCACTGTAAATGACCGGGTAATGCAGAAGATCAGGGAGAGGCTTCAGAAATATATACAAAATGAAGGTCTGCATTTGGATGATATTGTTTTCAAAACTAAATGATAATGTATCTAACATAAATGCTAAACACTGTTCTTCCAAACTGTGAAATAAAATTTTGAATTACTTTTATTATTGCTTTATTTGCATTTAAAATCTGGGAGTTATTTCTACTACACCTGGTATTTCAGTAGAGCAATAAAAAAGTAAATGCTTTTCCAGTCAAACTTACAATTTACTATTTAACATAAATGCACATTTCCACAGCTCTTTGTAGAAAGAAGAGAATCGAGAAAGTGTGACAAAACTTTGTCCATGAGCAAAGACTCCGTTATAAATCGCTTTATTTATAGTGTTTATCCTTGAGAGAAATTGTTATGGCAAAAGATGGTTTAAAGTGATATTATCTTCAGTTTATTATAACCAGCACCTCAGGATTAGATGAAATGATGGAATACGGGTACAGTGATCCCTCCGCAAGTCGGCAATTTTTTCGTGTAATCCAAGATGGCGGACAATGACTTCCGGTCGGGGATTTTTGCACAAATGCATAATTTGTAATGATTATGACAATTAAAATATCCTAAGTTAAACGATTTTATAGTTCCCCTAATGCATATAACCTGTTTTGGAGGGCTATAAAAGTTAATTATGGAAATTAATATACAAAGCCAGCTTTCTTCGAGCTAATTATTATCCACGAAATTCGGAATGGTGAATGATTATAGAGGCACCCCTCCTCCTTTTTCACATAAACTGCTACAATTAAAAATTTAAAATGCCGACTTGTGAATAAGGTTACCTTAATTTGCATAAGTGTTACTATATTTAATGTGGTTTAATTTTTTCTTGCAATTTTCTTCTTCGAAAGCTAGCAATTTACTGAAGAATATGTATTACGAGTGCAACTCTGCAATGAAGTAGACGCGAATACATATCTTTGGTGAAGAGGGGAATTGCCGATGTTTTAGCGTTGGAAATGCTTAGCATGTAGTAGTTTTAAAAGATTTTTTTCTATTGTACTTTATTCGATGCATTATTTTACATTATTCATGTGTTGTTTATCATTAAAACCAATCGAAAAGTTAGTTGATCAAATCCAAAATACCTCCGTCACTTCGTGTTCTTCGTTAATACACTATTTTTTTAAGCGAAAAAAAAAAAAAAAAAGAATTAAACCTTTTTTAAATCTGTTAATATAATGCATTATTTCTCAGTATTATTAATACTTTAGTCAAATAACTTCATAAAAGCCTTGAGTGTGTTCGTTTTTCCAAGATTTCTAAAGGGTGTAAAGGAAACATCGCTGACGTTTTTAACGAACTTTGGCCTCTCTAAACGGAATGCTTAGTGACGAATTCTTTGTTATTTTGTCTAGAAGAAGTGCAGAGTTGGCTTTTTTTTTTATTTATTATTTACAGAGTGTTCTAGCTTAATTTTCGAAAGCAGGAATTTTCATTCCATATATTGTTTATTTATAATAAATCATTACAAGTTGTACTTTGTAATCTCTGCATTGTACACGAAGGGGGTGGTCGATATGGGCAAGTCAGTGACAAAAACGTTAGGCCTATGAAAATGCCCCACAATAAAATGTGATCCGCATAAAAGTGACATTATGTATCTGTAAATTAATTAAACAAATGTTTACTTCTATAATTAATTAATTAATTAATGTCTCTTGAACTTATAAAAAAAAAAAAAAAAAAAAAAAAAAAAAAAGAGCCCGGAAAAAAAAAAAAAAAATCACCCTCATATGAATTGATCACAATGACTGAAAATTAGGACTCTTTCTCTTAGACATTTATCTCTAGGCTTTTTAGGGTGATCGTATATCCCTTTGAAAACATTATTATTATCGCATTGTTTTAGTAAACATTCCAATTTTGTCCAGCTTTTGAAAGTTAGAAGATGGTTTTCGTATGATCAATCATAATTTTGCTTGGAATGGCCAAGTAATCATTTTTCCCGTTATTGTATCAAGAAATTCATTATTCGAACATATCATTTTAAAATTGTACAAAAATAGTATTTGGACATTGCTGTCATCTGAAAAAAATTGAAAATGAGAATAAAAAGTTTTGCCCAACATTTAAAAATGGGAAACACATTAAAGGACCAACTTTTCCAACAGCAAAATTTTTGATAAAAAAAAAAAAGTCGTGCAAATAAAATTTGAAGCTAATAACTGAATAAATATTTAATAGGGGTTAACATTTATAATAATAATCAAATATTTTGAAGGAATATAATGTTTTGGTAATTGATAGCCAGTAAATATCGAAAAAAATACGTGGAAAAAAAATTTTTTAAACGTATTTATAAAAAGCTCGAGGGGGGGAGGGGTCCGCCATCTTGGAATTCCGCAAGTCGGGAAAATCCGCAAGACGGCAAGGTCCTGGAACCACGGATGCCGACTTGTGGCGGGACCACTGTACACTGAAAAACTAATAAGCAGATGCCACCTATAGGACACCTACTGGAATAATAGATGCAGTGGTAAATTTATACTTTATAAAAAATATTCTAAGCATATGCTGTTGGCTCTCACCAGACACTGTTTTGACACTTAGCTACTCTTGAAGCACTGATAGAGAACTATAGTACCAAAAAAGTTATCAAATGCTTAGAGCAGTGGTTCCCAAACTTTTCCGTCTCGCGAACCCCTTTCACAAAATTTTTTAACTCGTGAACCCCTTTCACAAAGGTCTGAATAGCACGAATCACTAACTTATAAATACAGTTGACCTTCGATATAAGGATCCCTGATATAAGGATAATCCGCTTATAAGGGTAAATTTCTATGTTAAAATTTGTGGTGAACTTCACTTAAACGGATAAAATAACTCTAAATGCACTGTGATGTCATTGACAGACACTTTCTCTCTCGTGTTTCTGGTGATTGACAGACAAGTTCTGTGTAATATGCATATTCTGCATATAATAGCCACTTTATCATCTTCCTCTAAGCCAATGGGTGCTACTGCCTAAAATTGCTGATTGGTCAGTAATAGCACTGCATCCACTATATAAACTCCATAAGGGGGTCATTTGGAATTCAGTATGCTTCTCTGAAGACTCCCAGCGCTCTCGCAAAAGTTGACCGGTTTTTGTATAGTGCAATTTGTTTTTCTTTTACTGATTTGTTTTAATTTTTTTTTTAAATATGTGTACAAATAGCACTTAGGTAGCTTTAGTGTGACATGTCCTCAGGAAAACGTAAAACCTTATTTCTTTCTGATCGTGTTGAAGTTCTTAAATTATTGCATTTTAATGAAACTCAAGCAAGCATTGCCAAAAAATTTGATGTAGGGAAAGCTGTGGATAAAAACCCCAACTCCAGATAAAAGGATACTCCCCATATAAGGATAATTTTTTCTGGTCCTGAGGGGATATCCTTATATCGAAGGTCGACTGTATAACAACATACCGTGTGATCCAAAAGTGTATTACATTTTTTCATGAAACTAATAATTGTTTTGCCGTGACATATTTTTTAGCAAAAGAATGTTGTGCATGTCTCGTGATTCTTATGAAAGCATTGAATTGCTGGAAAGCAAACACTGAAAATGTCTTTAACAATGGAAAAAAATGTAACACTTTTGGATCACCCGGTACATGCATACAGTATATTAATTTGCCATTACAGAAATATTTTGGCGAACTCCAGTTTGGGAAACACTGGCTTAGAGTCACAGACTAAGTAGTTTTTAAAATCCGTTTCTATAATATTGTAAGGGGTCATTCAAGTATTAAGTCAAGCTGATTTTTACCCTTTTTATACCCCCCTCCCCCCCCACACATCACATTCCGTCACACATGCCTTGACTCCCCTCTTAATGTGACATCACAGAATTTTTTACCCCTCCCCCATTCTTTAAAATACTACTTTATAATCGCTATAAAATTTTTTATTATTTCAAATTTATTTTTCATTTTCAGGGACACTCTTAATGGGATTCTATTGATATTAAATTTACAATTTCACTATTTTCAATAACTGGGATTATTATTTTTTTCGTATCAACGAACTGCTCTTTGATCCTATTTGTGTCATATTGCTTTTCACTGATGTTCGTAATGGCTAAAACTTCATATCGTTTTGTCACAATACGAGATGGCTTTTTTTTGGCATAACAGAAACTATGCCACAGCTCTTATCATGAACTATTATCGTTCATCGAAACTTTCAATTCTAATATATGACATGTAATATATCAAAAAGTTTGGAATGATGTGTCATGAATGAATATAACAAAAAATTAATGAGGGTCGAAAATGGGTAAGTGAGGCATCATAGGTACCACACTAACTAAAAATTCTTTTTCTTGTTTCATTTTTCAGTGATGGGAATTCTATGCCGTATGGTATTTCAGTAAATACAACAAATAATGGGTTTTCTTTTAACAAAATATTTTGCAAAATGCTACTTTATAAAAACGGATGGATAGTTTCCATTATCTTCTGCTATGTTGAGTCCTATGGAAAAGGAGTATTGGTGGAGGTAGAAAGCGATTTGGCATTGTTCTCAATGAGCTTCGAAGTTGCTGATCTGTCAAGAAAGGTCACGACTTATTTGGTGCTAATCAAATATAGAAAAGATGCCCCTTTCAAGGGCTTTTATTGGGACTTGGGATAAACAAAACCATATGGAGTCCCCATTACTAGATTCTGGACTGCCTCTGAAGTGACCGTGACATGACATGGTATTTGATCCCCCCTCCCCCTCGTCACAGAATGACAACCCCCCCCCCCTCCCCCAGCAATGTGATGTAATACTTGAATGACCCCCTTATGTGCAAATCAATTTTGCAGCAACCCTTCCATTAAACTAAAATCCATTATACGATTTTGAAAAGGACCCCTTTTATCCTCTGGATGACTTGCAAGGTTTCATCTGGCTTCTTTCCTAGTTCAGTGTGCATACTTTAGACGAGTATGGCAGTGAAAGCATTGCTTCCGAACCACTTGTTTTGTTTTTCCCTGTTGTAAGAATGTTTATAAGAACTAAAACAATAGGCACAAACTTCAGGGGATGATTTCTCACAAGAAAAGTAGCAAGAGTTCATATCAACACGTCTGGAAATGCATAGTTTCCATGGAAATGGATTAACTGTATGAATGACATCATCTATACATCCTGCTGGCTGTAGACACAAAGGGGAGGCGAATTGTGAGCTGCTTGCACGACTCTAAAAATTGAATTCCTGAAATTCGATCTGTCTTACCGTTCGTATTTATCTCCATTGGATTGTGATCTCTCTCTCTCTCTCTCTCTCTCTCTCTCTCTCTCTCCTCTTCCTTTCTTTTTTTTTTTTGACTAACCTCTATAAATATCATTACAACTGCAAAAGGTCATTTCATAAATGTTTGAGTATTTTATAGGGTCTGGTTTGTCTTTAAGATTACCAAGGCTAAGAATGTCATGAATTTTGAATACTTATTAACAATGTTTATGCTATAATATCTGATGATGTTAAGCCCTTTAATTAGGGTATTGTTGAAAGTCATATGAGGAATTCTTTTTTTCTTTTTTGGATGGAGGTGAATTTAGTCAGAGAGTCAGAGTAGAGCTAAATGATGTGATATTTTCAGAAGAAGTTCTCAAATCATTTTTTAAGAAATCTCTCCATTTGATTTATTTTCTCTGGAGGTTATCAGCTAACAATTTCAAACTAACCAAGATAAATGAGTTTAATTCATAAACACACAAATAGTCCATTGCATTTATTGATGTAGATTTACTTATTGGATTCAAATTAAATAGCTTTAATCCTAGCATTTCTACATTAATAAATGAATTACAGTAAAAGTCAGTTAATCTGGCACATGATGGTTCAGGATGTTCAATGACCAAAAGTTGGAGAAATAGTCTCGTTTCTAGATTAAACCTAAAATATTCTGTTAATCTGGAAATCCTGGTGCCTTTCTATGAATTATTTACTACATCTTTAATTTATACATAATTTTATTACATATTTAATATTAAATTATTAAATAACATCCATTTCTACAATACAACTGTTTTTTATTCATCAGTCTAAACAGTCTAAAGTTAACTTTCATCCAATTTGGACATCTTCAGTAGTTATTTTTAACAAAGACAACAATATAATCATCAAAAGCACAAATCATTGTCAATAACAACCATTATTAGAAATTTAAAAACATCAAAAGAATTTCAGTTTTATAAATAACTTCTGAAGATATCCAAATAGGATGAAAGTTAACTTTAGAAAATAAAAGACTGTTGTATTGCAGAAATGGACGTTACTTAATAAGATGATATTACATAAGCACAATACAAAGTGTGTGTGTGGGGGGGATGAATTTATTACATACTTAATTTTTGGCTTCTGAGCAATTAATTAATATTCAGTATTACTTTTTTTAAGTTAAGACATGGATGAAGAAAAGATGGATGGGACACTCCTACGTGTCGAGCGTGAGGTTTTTTTCAGTGGCGCTCTCTGGCGATTTGCGTAGTACTAAACCAAAACTATCTGGGAAATAAAAAATAATAATTTCACTTGCTGCTTTGCCTAGTATTAAACCGAGACTTCACCACCATCGTTTCGATTTGCGTAGTACTAGAAATTTTTTAAAAAAAGAAATTTACACATTAAGTGGCTTTTTAAGAAAAAAGTGTGCTTAGAAAGTTTTTTTATATATTTTTTTGTTGTTTTTAGTCTATTTTTTATTTTATTAATCTAATCTAAGCAGACAATTATACAGGGTGTTTTTGAATTGAGTACAGATTTTTTGGGAGATGATAGAAGAGGTCCTTAGAAGTATTTTTTGTCATATGAACATGGGGTCCCCGCAGCTCCGTTTACTTACAATACTGCATTGAACAATCAAATGACACCTGGACGCAGTGTGCGTAGGTAGGCCTAGATTATTTTATTTTTAACAATTAACACAAGCAATCTACTGTAATAACTTTTAAAGTAATTGTTTGCAAAGAAATTTCAAGGTGCACGTGCATATCCTGGTCGTTGGATTGGTCGTGGCGGAACAGTTGCTTGGCCATCGAGATCGCCAGATCTCACACTGATGGATTTTTTTTTTACGGGGAAGCATAAAATCAATGGTGTACTTCGAACCCGTAGATACCGAAGAAGAATTGGCGGCTTGTGTTGTCGTGGCAGCAGGTGACATCAGCGACCGTGCAAATCAACTGTTTCCACGTGTACGTCAATCCATCATAAGGCGTTGCGAATTGTGCTATGAAGCAAATGGCGGTCATTTCGAACAATTACTGTAAAAGTCATACAGTAGATTGCTTGTGTTAATTGTTAAAAATAAAATAATCTAGGCCTACCAACGCACACTGGGTCCCGGTGTCATTTGATTGTTCAATGCAGTATTGTAAGTAAACGGAGCTGCGGGGACCCCATGTTCATATGACAAAAAATACTTCTAAGGACCTCTTCTATCATCTTCCAAAAAATCTGTACTCAATTCAAAAACACCCTGTATTTAGTACTACGCAAAGCTCCAGATGTCGCCCCAAAATCAAACTCACTGAGGAAGGCAATGGAGTGTCCATCCATCTTTTCTTCATCCATGGTTAAGATTAATTGCTGAATATGCCAGGCATGGCAGAATGGAGTACCACATTTTAAAAGGCAATAACAAATGAACAAAAGAGTTATAGAAAAAAGCTTCATATTTTCAACCTCTACTAACAATCTAGCTTTTTTACAGTTTACTTAGTTTTTTTTTTTTTTCTAAAGTGATATCTGTCAGGTTGCAGATTGATAGATAACTTCGAGAATGGCTTTGGCAGTGCATTGCCAATAGCAGTCGCTATCTCACAGATATCATTCTTAAAAACAAACTAAGTAAACTGTAAAAAAACAAAGCTAGATTGTTAGTACCTTTTGAAAATATGAAGCTTTTTTTTCTATAAGCTTTTTTTTTTGTTTGCCTGTTATTGCGTTCTGAAATATGGTACTCCATCCTTCCGCACCCTGTATATCCCTGATCACATTAGAGATGCTATCATCATATTTCAATAAACTATGGGAGAAATATACATCCAGAATATCAGGTACGTTCAGAAAGTAAGTTCCATTTGGTAGTTAAAAAAAAAAAAAGCAAATACAGTCGATCGGAACTTTTTAGCGCACCGACTCGGGGCAATTTATTCAAGAAATGGGGCGATAGCTTTACATGAGAGATACCTGAAGCAGTTTTTATTAATAAACAATGAGAAGTTTAAATGATTAAAAGATAAAACTAATAATCAACAATTAATTTAAGCAACAGATGTTTAATTAAAATTCAATTGAAAAGCTATCTTCCTTGTTATTTTTAGATAAATTGCTCCATTTCAAAGCTCAAAAACTGTACACTCCGGTTAACTGTACACTCGCAGAAAAAATTTTATTATACTCGGATACAAAAACTCGTGCCTTGCTATGATAAGTGCCTTCAAAATGGTGAGAAGTAGTTCAAGAATGGCTTTGTTGTTTTTGCGAAATGACAACTAGCCCCATCTTGTTGAAGTGTGCAGTCTCCATCGGCGTGTAATGTACCAATGAAAGGGAGCAAATGTGATTCTAGGATTTGCTGATAGAGAGGTGAGTTCACAGTTAATCAATGAAGCATATCTTGCCAACCCTCTTAGTGGACATGCATCCCCACACTATCATTCCCTTAGGAAACTTGACAGTATGCTTCAGACAATCACTGTGGAATGCTTCATCCTTGTTCCGAATCACTATATTACTTATGTTCATCTCCAACACAAACTTGAAATGTTGATTCGTCACTGAATATTATTTGGTTCCACTGATATTGAGTCCCACTTCAGTCTTTCAGGCCCGAATCACAGTTCGGTATAAGATGCGGCTTAAGTCACAAATGAAGCTTGAGTCTCTGAAAAGGTCTCAAAACGGAATCACAGTTGGTCGTAAGCGTGGCTCCAGAGGGCGAATGGACTCGCCAGATGTAAGCCATGAACGAGGTGGCTTTGCGAGTCCATATCGAAGCAATCAAAATGGTGGACTCGCATCGCACAGTGGAAAAATCCCACATGTTAAGCACTTTCATTTTCGCTTCCAGTAATTAACATAGGACAGGATGAATATTATTAATGACGCTGATCATCTTAAATTAAAAAAACTATACATTTCCTTCAAATATAATGGATCAGTATATACAGTCATTGCGTGTCGATTCTCACCCCCTCCTCCAACATGTTTGCTCTTCTCTCCTTGCTTCGCTATATATCTGCTCTCGCAGTTTCTTTCGTGTAATCTTCTACAGTTTTTATTACAAAAATGAAACACAATAAAAAACCAATTTTATTATATTAATAAGAAATAAATATAATCAGTGTTCATAATAATAATAATAATAATAATAATAATAATAATAATAATAACAATAATAATAATGTAACAACAGCGGGGAGAGAGCTGGCAGCCAGAATCGGCTGAAAGAACGAGCCCCCGTGTTGTCCCCCTACGGGCAAAAGCCCAAAACAGGGTTAATGAGATACGTATCAACTAAAATAGGAAAACGCGCTTAATTAATAAAAGAAAATCATAAATCTAAAGTGAATTAAAAAACATAAATACGAAGAAGGACAAAACGAACAAAGACAATAATAATAAAAAAATAACAGCAAAATACTAATAATATAATTTAAAACTAAGATTTTCAGTAGAATTTAGATTAAAATGATTGAAATATTTATTAAAATTAGCAATAAGCTTATATATCGGATCAATATCCGCAAGATTGGATCTCCAAATATGAGGTTGTTTAATATAGAAACCTGTTCTTTTACCCAAAAGGGTGGTAGGAGTAAAAACAGAATAAGAGTAAAAAACGTTTAAACGCCCAAGTAACAAATCCTGTAGTATATTACATAAATTCTTCCGTAAAATTACGCATAAATCAAATTTAGCCTCTATTTCTTTAAACGAGATTGGGGTAAAAGAGCGATCAAATTGAAACCTTAAGAATTTTATGAAGGCTGAAAGTTTTCTATTCAAAGTAATAAATTTTTGTGTCTCACCACCATACCAGATTAATACAGCAAACAGGACCTTCGGAATAACAATCATTTTAAATAAACGTACAAATGTTTGATAGTTCTTAAAGAAACAGGTCAATCTTTTTAAAAGACCAATCCTTCTAGGAATATCTTTATAAATAGCCTCCACATGTTCGCCAAAGGAGCAGTTATCGGAGAAGACCACACCTAAATCGGTAATCTTAGATTTCCTTGTAATCATCTGTCCATTAATATTATACCTAAAAAGAAACGGAGTCACCTTTCTGTGAAATGATACAGTAGAGGATTTTCCGGGATTAAGGATAAGACCATTATTTCCAGACCAGATCAAGATCTTGTCCAAGGCAATTTGAAGACGCTTACAGTCCTCAAT
Organism: Rhysida immarginata; assembly: GCA_023313115.1. NCBI lineage: Eukaryota > Metazoa > Arthropoda > Chilopoda > Scolopendromorpha > Scolopendridae > Rhysida > Rhysida immarginata. The sequence continues at coordinate 565,297 of JAHWFO010044193.1, read as the reverse complement.
GGAGGAAACCTCCGTGAACAATTTAACATCATCTGCATACAACAAGAGTTCAACATTCCCACCGCTGATAGTCTTGACAATATCGGCGATGAAAACGTTGAATAATAGAGGGCCAAGAGAAGAACTTCCTGTGGAACTCCTCGTTCAATGGAATTAAACAAGTTATTAGCACGATTAAGATGTAAACAAAAGCAGTGATCAGATAAAAAAGAGGAGAGCCAATTAAAGACTCTGACCGATAAACCGATAAGCTTTAATTTTCTTAATAATAAAGAGATATTCACGGAGTCGAACGTTTTGGAGAAATCGAGGCATATTACATCGACCTGTCTCCGAGCGTCGACATGACGGAGTATATAATGCAAGAAGAAAGCCAAATTCGTCTCGACAGAACGTTTGCTGCGGAAACCATGTAGTTCATTCGGAAAAGCTTTTTCAAACTTAATAGCCAGTTGGTTCGAAACTATCTTTTCCAAGATTTTAGCAAAAAAGTTAATCAGTGTGATAGATCTGAAACCTCCAAATCTACCAGCAGCATCTTTTTTTGGAATCGGAACGACAAGCACCCTCTTCCAATTTGTCGGGTAAGAGCCGGTGCTTAAAGAACATCTAAAAAGGTGACCGAGTGGTTTAATTAAAGCTGAAAAGCACCCCTTAAAAACATAGTCAGGTATATCTTCAATAATCATGGCTTTAGAAGCAGAACACCTATTAGCAATCTCGAGGATTGCACAATCCGTGGGTAAAACAAAGTCGATACTTTCGCCGATTTCAGCCCAACATGCACGAACGGCATCCTCATTGAAGGACGACTTGATTGAAAAGGTATTTTCTTCTCTAAAGTTATCAATAAGAGTTTTAATTTCAGAATCTGCTAAGTCTACGATGCCAAAATGTTTCTTTTTCAGTAACTTAGTCGCAGATTTCCAAAAAAGACTAGAGTTAGCGACCATATCTTTTTCTAAGGAACAGTAAAAATTCTCTTGATCGGCCATCCAGGCTAGTTTGAATTTTTTTCTGATCTCGGTATAGTTGTTATATGTATCTCGACTATTATATTTTTTAACTTCTTTATGGAGCTTCTGCTTTTCCCTCCACAAGAGCATTGTACTCGGAGACATCTGAATAGGAGGTTTAAATCTGAGGGCTCTAGTTACATAAGTCAAGGAATGAAACCGGGGAACGCATTGGAGAATGACCGATCTGATTTTAGTGATCAGAACATCCCAGATTAAATTAACATCCTGAAGTTCGAAGAGGTTATCCCAATTGGATTCAGCTAGAAGTTTATAAATCATGGGAAAGTTCGCCCTTTTGAAGTCGAAGATAGAATTACGATACTGGCGAACCGGCTTAACCAAATAATCCTTTAAAAAAAGTATAAATGGAGGATGGTATTTATCGATGGGTACCACAGGATCATTGTCCTCAACAATCATAATGTCTTCAGTAGAGAAGACTTTATCAAGAGTGTCGGATCTAAAGTTAAGAACTTTATTACAGTTAATCAGATTGAGCTCCGACATAAGGTTGATGGTGTTGACCTGTCTCTGCTTAGCCAAAAAGGATGAGGAAGTATAAAATGAGGTATCATAATAGTTGAAATCTCCTAGTAGAATAAACTTATTATTAGTACGGTGAAGAGCATAGGAAATCTCCTCGAGAAACTGCTCATATTCAGTGGTCAAAACAGAAGGAGGAACGTAGATCATTATCAGCGAAAGAGACAAACTAGAGTTACGCCCATTCGCTAGCTCCACCTTTACTCCAATAGCGTCAATATATCGCGAGGAAAGTTCAATCCGCATTTCCTTTGCAGTAATGTGAGGAGGAATCGCAATCAACACCCCCCCTCCCAAACGGCCATCAGATCTATCTTTCCTAAAAATCCGAAAGCCATTTCCGAACAACATAGAATTCGATATCGATTCATCAGCCCATGTTTCAGTGAAACAGAAAGTAGTGTCTCTATGTAAGTCAGTATACGCAAGAACCTCCATAGTTTTTGTTCGAATGCCACGCACATTTTGATATTTAAGTATTACTTCCATTGTTTATTAAAGAAGATTCATTCGCATCCTCCGAATTGCGATTTAAGGTTTGCTCGAGAAGAAGCTTTCCATAAAAAGGCTTTAATAATACTCCAGAAGGCCAAAGTGAAGCATCAAATAATTTTACATAATCAGATTCCGAAAGTAAGATAACAAATGACGCATATGTGCCAAAACGAGTTTTAAGTTGATGTACAGTAACCGAAACTCCATTTCCAAGCGCAGAGTTAATTACGCCATTCATATCTTCAATCAAAGTTGATGGATCCAATCTTGAAACAAACAATTTCTTATTTACAGCAGCATTATTTCTAGTAGCCGCCCGTAAAGAACCAGTAAAACTTACATTATTTCCTACTAACATTATTCTATTCTTTTTATTCTTAACAATATTAGAGGCGGTTTCCGAAGTTGAGGATAAACTATTCTGCATATGCAAAATTTCAGCATGTTTATAATTATTTTCGACGCAATCAGAAGCTTCAACGTTCTTCATAGCAGACTTAGTGGTATTCTTGACACTATCGGCAAACGAGAGTTTTTTAAAAGAAGAATTAGGTACTTCATTTTGAATTAGGCCTAACGAAAGAATCTTATTCAGATTATTAATTATTTGGAGATTTTGTTCTTGAATTTTCAACAGCAACAGAATGAATTCATCCATTAACAACGTAATTTTTGTAGATATAGCTTTAGAATTAAATGAACAACAACACTTATCTTTGGTTGGCGAGCTCTCAACAATCTTCCCATTCCCATCGCATAGAGTGGAAGCGGCGGAGGCAGCCGTGGCGGAGCAAGATTCACAGTTCCATTTAAATAATGAATCCCGTGAAGGTTCATCATCAAAACAATAAATGGAATAAATTATTGCAAAAGCCCTGACATTATAATAATAATAATAATAATAATAATAATAATAATAATAATAATACCAATAAATGTACACAATGTTACCTAAATACAGGTATAAATTCATAAGTGAAAACTAATGCAGGCTGCAACTTAAATACATTATTGAATTGTAAGTATTATTATTTTTCACTATTTATTAATTAACATTGGACGTAATGGGGTGAAAAAATCCTCCAAAGACCATTTTCCAATTATTATTATTATTATTATTGTTTAGGGAAGCCAAACTCTGATCAAGTCTGGAAGCCAGTCCCAGAGGCGGACCCAAAAGAGGCCAAGCCCAAGGGACTCAAATGCGAGGGAGGGAAAGTTATGCACCCGTGGGAGTATTGATGTTTGGGTGTAAGAATTTCCTTACTATGTGACAGGTGTTTAGAATTGTGGCTTTCTGTAAGGTTTTGTATAAGTGTGGGTTTAAATTTAGTGTTGACAGGCTTTTGTGTAGCGATTGTGGAATAACCCCAGTGGCAGAAAGAACGATAGGAACAATGTGTACTCTGTTAACTCCCCAAAGGCGTTTTATTTCGTGTGCAAGATCCATATATTTAGTAATTTTGTCCTGTATATCTTTTGTATATTGTGTGTTGGGGACGGAGATATCAATTATGTAAGTCACTTTGTTTTGCTTATCTACTAGTGTAGTGTCTGGTCTGTTATGAGGGATAGTTTTGTCAGTGATTATACCTCTGTCAAAATATAGTTTATATGTGGTATTCTCTAAGACAGTGTCGGGGATATGTTTATAGCATGGACTGTGAATGTCCCTTAGCTTGTGTATCTGAGCTAGATGTTGATGTTGGCTACCTGGTTATGTCTGTATAAATAATCTGTCTGTGTGAGTATTTTGCAACTGGATATGACTTGTTGGATGGTTTCCTCTTCGATATGGCATTTCCTACAAGACCCATATATCGAATCTTTGATAATGTTTTCTGTAGCTTTTAGTGTTAATAACCTGGTCTTGTATGGCAATCATGGTTCCTTCAGTTTCCCCAAAGAGACTCCCTTCACCCAAACCAAAAGTTCGACGCTTTTTTGTCGACGTGTGGCTGGTTGAGGTCAGAAGGATGTCTACCGTGGAGTTGCTTTCCGAGCCATGATTAAAGTTTAGTGCATGTTGTAGGAATGTTATGGGCGCTCTGCATGCTGTTCAGATTCAGGGGTGTGTATTTTTGTATCAGCCATGCAGATTGCTTTGTGTAATGGTGATGTGTGTTGTTTAGAGTAAAAGAATTCTCTGAGTTACTGAGTCTGTTTCTGGTGTAGATCTATCATGTCAATAAGACCTCTGCCTCCCTCTGAACGAGGCAGGGTGAGTCTTTCAATAGCTGCGGGTGGATGGTGATTTCTGTGCTTTGTAAGCAGTTTACATTGTTTCCTTTCAAGTCCCTCAAGATCTGTGTGTGTTCTCTGTATGACTCCAAAGGAGTAGGAGAGTATTGGCGTGGCAGAAGTATTGATTGCCTTGATTAAATTTCTGATATTTAAATGAGTTTTAAGTATTGTCTGTAGCCTATGAAGATATTGTTTAGTGAGTGTATTCTTTGTGTTTGTGCTCCAAAAGATTGGCTTGCTTAAATCCTAGATATTTGCAAAATTTTTCATTTTCCATAGCAGCAATGTGATCTGGTTCATCTAATGTGAAGCCCCCTTCCCTGATTACTCCATTTTCAATGTGAATGGTTTTGCATTTGTCCAACCCAAATTGCATGTGTATGTCTTTTGAAAAAGTTGGTGTAATGTCAAGTAATTGGTGCAACTGTGTTTGTGTGGAGGCGTATATTTTCATGTCGTCCACGTAGAGTAAGTGTGAAAGCGTGTAGTGGCAGCTTTTATTATGATTAATTGTGTAGCCGTAAGTTGTGCTGTTCAGTCTGTTTGAAAGTGCATTTAGTGCAAGACAAAACCAGAGTGGGCTCAGTGAGTCAACCTGGAAGATGCCCCGGTTTATCTGTATTTTGTCAGTCGTGATGGTTTCACTGTTGAGTGTGAGGTGTAGTGTAGTTCTCCAATGCAGCATTGTACTTTCTAAAAATGTGGTAAGTGTTAGGGTTTATTTTATATAATCGTAGTGTATATAAAAGCCTTGTGTGTGGGACACTATCAAAGGCCTTTTTGTAATCAATGTAGGCTGCATGGAGGTGTCGATGTTTATTGTGAGATTGCCGTAGGACCACACTGTCTATCAGGAGTTGCTCCTTACAACCCATGTGATTTCTATGGCATCTCTTTTGTTGCTCAGTGAGAATGTTGTTTGTGTCTATGTGTGTATAAATTTTGTTTGCGATACAGGCAGTTATTATCTTGTAAAGTGTAGGCAGGCATGTGATAGGTCTATATTGTGTGGGATCTGTAGTGTTATGTGACTTTGGTGCCATGTATGTTATTCCTTGTGTAAAGAAATGTGGCAATGTCCGTGGTGTTTGCAAAGTGTTGGAGATCTGTTTTGCAAGGATCAGATGCAAACAGGTGAAGTGCTTATACCAGAAGTTCTGAATCCTATCTACACCTGGAGCCTTCCAATTGTGAGTATGTTTAATGACTTGTGAGAGTTCATCTGCTGTTAAGTCAGTATAAGGCATGTTTGGTAGTGTGGATGCTAATTGCTGCTCTTCCCTGATCCAGCTAGCTTCCCTATTATGTTCAACTGAGACAAACCAAAGAGATGACGAATAATGTTGGAGTGCTGTTTGTGTTGGCAGACCAGTGTTTGTGTCTGTGTATAATCTTTGTTTAACTGCTTATAGAATGTCTTCTCATTGTTTGCGAATAACTTATTCTGCTGTTTGCGCTGAATGCATGTTTTGTATCTTTTCAGGCGTTGTGTTTTTGCAGCTAACTTTTGTTTTAATGTGTCCATATATTCTGTAATGTGTTGATTGTGCTGCTCATGTCTGGCGTGTGTTTTAATCTTCTTAAATAACTGTCTGAGGCGTTTGTTCTGCTTTGATGAAGTGTTGTTTTTAGTGCACTGTGTAAGTCTACCTAACTGCTTGCGGAGTTCGTCAATCTCAGACTCAATCCGCTTTTGCCATTTAGGTTTCCGTTGGGTGTATAATTTTTGTGTGTGTTTATGGATTGGTTTCCTACCCAATGTGGATATAACTGTAAGAGCCCCAGCATAAATAAGTAGGTGTATGTATTCTAAAGATAGATTTTCTTCAATGTACTGTGGTAAGTCCTCCACAATTTCGATGATTTCACTTCCATTCTTCGTGATTGTGCCATTTACTCTCTTGAGTGCAAATATTCCTCTTCTTCCAATACAGAGCTTTCTCTTCGCAGTTTTCAAACTCTTATCTTCAACCGCCTTTTTGACAAGATTGCAGTTGATCTTCCGAACATCTTCTGTGATGTGTTTCCGTACTGTCTTGCAAAGCTCCGCATATTCTATTACTGATCTTGTATCTTCTCTTTTTGTCTTCATTTCTCTTCGTTTCTTCATTAATTTCCTCGTTTCTTCTGTGAGTTTCGTCTTCTGGAAACTTGTTCTCCAGCTACTACTTCCGCTGCTTCTTTTATGTGTTTAGTTAGTGTCCTGTTAATGTCTGTGATGTCATCTTCCTGGATGCCGCTCTGTAAGATTTCAAAGTGATTTTGCAGTTCTAGCTGGAATTCCTTTCTGCTTTCTTGCAGGCGTGCAATGTTGATGATCTTCTTTGTGTTCGTGAAAAGCTTTCGTCTTTCTGTTTTCGTGTTTAGAACAAGCTTGCATCTTACCAGTCTGTGGTCGCTTCCTGTGTTGAAGTTGTTGAGAACAGTGCAGTCTTGGATCAAGTGCTTCCTATTTGCCAGAATGTAATCTATTTCACTAGTTGCTCCATTTGGGCTTTTCCAAGTCCATTTACGCTGGGATTTCTTCTTGAAAAAGGAATTCATGACGTACAGTTGTTCGTACTCTGCAAATTCCACCAGTTTGTTTCCTCTTTCATTTCTTGTGCCATAACCATGACTACCAAGAAAATTTTCTCCTTTCTTTTTTTCTCCGACACGGGCGTTAAAGTCGCCCATAACGACTTTAAGATAATAGTTTCCTGTTTGGTTCATCTTGCTAACTTCCTCATAAAAGTCATCGACTTCCTCATCAGAGTAGCTTGTGGTTGGCGCATAGGCCTGTATGATCTGTATCTTGTTTGTTCTCGACAATTGGATGACCAATCTTGCAATTCTGTCGGAGGCACTATCAAGCTCAATGACTTGATTCTTCCATTTCTTATGAATAAGGAATCCAACACCAGCAACTCTTCCGTCGGTTGTTCCTCTGTGGTATCGTATGTGCCCACTGTTCAGCTCAATTTTATCTTCACCTTTTCTTCTTACTTCGCAGAGTCCAATGATATCCCAGTTGATCCTATCCCATTCTTCTTCTAGTTCTTGCAGACGACTCTCTGAGGAAAGGGAATGTCCGTTATAGGTAGCCAGGGTCAGTGTCTTGTGGTGGCCAGGTCCAAACCGGATATTTTTAGCACCCTCTGCCTTCATGTCTTGCTGGTTGCCACCGTAACCAGGGACAATCTGGCTGCCAGGAACTGAGGGCCATGGCCGATTTTGAGAAGTAGTCATATGTTTAGAGAGTAGTGGGCCAAGGTCCTCCGTGCTGGTCCAGTGCGTGTTGGAGGAAGCCCATTCAGTTCCGTTCACCATGCACAAGGCATGATTACTAACAGGCTGCCCCAACTGGAAGGTACGGATTGGACATTAGGCTTCTACTCCTAGTTGATACCTTTAAGTCCTTGAAGGCAATTAGAGGGTCATCCCCTAGTTATGAGTAGAACCCATTTGCAGCCCGGTGTCATTATTTTTATTATTATTATTATTATTTTTATTATTATTATTATTATTTTTATTATTATTATTATTATTATTATTGTATATATATTGTCATTTAGAAAATAACAGAATGTTATTTGATATTTAAATAATAAATAAATAAATAAATAAATAAATAAATAAATAAATAAATTATTATTATTATAAGTAATGTGAAAAATTACGCTCCGTTTATAAAGCATTTCTCAAGGAAACAATTTTAAATGTTTCATCTCTGATCCACACAATTCCAAATATAAATTATTTAAATTTAAGGATTTTTATATAAATCTGAACGTAAATTTACTAGTTTCCCTAATTTTGGAATTATGATAAAAAATAAAATAAAGAATATCGTCCCCGATAACAATTTCACAAGCTTTTATAAAAATTAAAAAAAAAAATAAATGACGTTGTTATATCTATATCTAATTAAGTATGATCATTTAAAAATTTTGGAATTGGAATTTAAAAAGCTATTTTATAATAAAGAAAAAGTAAGATATTTGACAAGGGTTAAACCTAAAAAATCCTATGGTTTCTTATAAAATTTGATTTACACAGACAGTTTATTAATAAGAAACATATCTGCATTCTGAGTGAGAAACTGATTTAATTAAAGAATAATGAAATTGTTAGTCATCACTTAATTCAAGTATTATATTATCAAATAATTTCGGATATAACTCACAATATTATAAAATAAAACAAACATAATTTCTTTTTCCACAATACGAGGCCTGTGAGAAAAGTAGCCGATCTTCGGCCGAGAAAAAAAAAATTACACACCTGGAGCATTGGAAACCTAATCACCCTCAAAGTAGTCTCCTTGGGACTCCACACACTGCTCCCAGCGGTGCCGCCATTGTTGGAAGCATTCCTGGAAAGCTTCTTTCGGAATGGAGTTTAGCTCGGCTGTTGTTGCAGCCATAATGTCCTCTCTTGTCTGAAATCGCGTTCCTTTCAATGGCCTCTTGAGTTTGGGGAACAGCCAAAAGTCGCAGGGGGCCCAGGTCAAGAGAGTAAGGAGCCTGTTGTACCACGGGAGTCTGGTTTTTCGCCAAAAAAGTCTGAATCAAGTTTGGTTTTTGAGGCGCCAATTGCCTGTTGACCACAACTGCGGTCTCTTGTGCCGCACTGCATTACGTAGGCGACAGAGGACATCCCGTAGTACTCTTTGGTGATTGTTTGACCCTGTGGTGCGTACTCGTGGTGTACCACACCGCGACAGTCAAAGAAAGCAGTCAGCATCACTTTCACATTGCTGCACACTTGACGGGTCTTCTTTGGTCGTGGTGATGAGGAATGCTTCCACTGTGACGATTGATGGTTTCCACCTGGCTGTCGCCCAGTTTCTGGCAAAATTTGATGCAGTAACGCTGCTCCAGTCGTTCCGTCATTTTCCTTCAAATCAAAAACCGACGAGAGCACAACACACTACCTCCCTCTAATGCTGATTGCCAGCAACTGACGCTATTCAGAGGCGGGAAAAAATTCACGCATACGCACAAAGGTTCAAGGTCGGCTCATGCAAGCACACGCGATCCAAATCCATCAGGTTTTCGCAAAAAAAATTAAGTCGGATACTTTTCTCACAGGCCTCGTACAATGAAATCGTTATCGAAATTGATTTGCCTTTCCATATTTTCATTATACAGGGTGATTTACATCGAATGTAAAATACTTAAAGGGGGTATTATAGAGGTTAAGATAAACACAAAACGTCCTATGAACATAGGTCCAATTTTGAACGATAACTGAGATATGAACAGAAATAAAAATGCCGCCACCAAGATCAACAAATTAATAACTCAGGTTCTGTAAAGCCTAGGGTAATGAAATTTGGGGGAATAATAGGGTACATAGGACTGTGTATACCGTTAAAATTTTATCGAATTCCAACGAGTAGTTTCCGAGTTACGCACTCAATATCGTAACACGTGCTTGTTAGTACTCGCATGTGAGCACTGTTACGATTTTGAATGCGTAACTCTGAAACTACTTGTTGGAATAAGGTCAAATTTTAACGGTATACGCAGTTTTATGTACCCTGTTATTCCTCCAAATTTCATTACCCTGGGCTTTACAGAACCTGAGTTATTAATTTGTTGATCTTGGTGGCGGCATTTTTATTTCTGTTCATATCTCAGACCCATGTTCATAGGACGTTTTGTGTTTATCTTAACCTCTATAATACCCCCTTTAAGTATTTTACATTCGATGTAAATCACCCTGTATATACACACTGTCATACCAATGAATTATGACCAGCACCCCTTCAAGGCACACGCATGATTCGCCCCAACAACGATTACACATTACAAAATTGCATAACAGGCTAAGAAAGCTTTAAAGCTGGTGCATCAAACGGCAGGTGCACGAGCCTCAAGATGGGTAAACATCCAGATTTAACGAACATGCAAAAAGGGATGATAATAGGCTATCGCAGCAAGGGTGGCACCACTCTGAAACGGTGTGATTTGTGAACTGTTCACGGTCCGTTGTAGTGAGGGTGTACAAGGAGTGGACAGCAGGGACAAAAATCGCGTCCCAACGCCATCACTGTAAAGGGTCACGAGCCATCGACCAACGGGGTGAGTGGCCCCTACGACGACTCGTAAAAGGTGACAGAAGAGCCACAGTCCATCAACTCACCACCAGATTGAACAGTGGTGCCAACAGACGTGTATCCGACATTACCGTTGAACGCACCCTGCTACAGATGGGCCTGAACAGTCGATGCATGGTTGCTGCACCCATGTTGACCAGGGGTCATCGTCAACGACTCCTAGACTTTGCGTGAGCACCGCCATTGGACCACAGACGAGTGGGCTAATGTCGCCTTCTCCGACGAGTCAAGGTTTTTGCTCTATAAGATTGATGGGCGATAGTGAGTGCGTCGTGAACGCCATGAAAAGAGACTGCAGGAGGCAGTGTGCAAGTGTGGGGGGTCTTCTGTTGGGAGCAGTTAGGTCCACTGATTCGTCTAGAGGGCAATTTGAATGCCTGTGGCTATCTGTCAATCGTAGAGGACCAGGTGCACCCGTACATGCTCACGATGTTCCCTCAATGTGATGGTGTGTTCCAGCAGGACAATGCACCCTGCCACAAGTCACGTCTCTTTCTGGATTGGTTCGAGGAACACTCTACTAATTTTCGAGTGCTCCCTTGGCCCACTAATTCGCCGGACATCAATCCAATCGAACATCTGTGGGAGCACATTGATCGCCATGTACGGCAGCTGGACCCTCCACCTATGACTCTCGAAGCTCTGTGGACAGCACTTCAAGTGGAATGGACTGCCATACCATCGGACACATACCACGCACTTCTTGCGTCCATGCCATGACGCCTAGCAACAGTTATAGCGGCGAAGGATGGCTACTCCCATTACTAAGCGGGTGGTCATAATTCAGTGTTATGACAGTGTATATTGTAGAATAAGAGTTTTTGCATGTACTAATTTATAATATTGTTTCTGATATTATATCATAATATAGTGCTTCAATTTATATATCTACTGATTTAATATACAAATTATTAATTAATTAAAGAAAAATAGTTTTTAAATCTGTTAAAATTTCGTTTTCCTAAGCAGAAAAACTTCAAAAACAACTTTTTAAAAATTTTTTTTAACATTTCTCCGTGAAGGTGACATAAAAACCATATGTCCAGCATATGTGGATTTCGGCCATGTCACCGTTGCTATGACTACGCAATGGTTTCCAGAGAACACACCTACAAATTTGCGTCACAAATTGCTTGAGCTGTGGTTCACTTGAGCTGGTGTCTGTAGGGTAGTTGTGATACGAAAGGACTCTGAAGAAGGTCTCGTGCTCAACTTCAGCTCAGCCAAGCCGCAGTAGAGTTCTTTTTGAGACCTTTAACTGTGATGCGGGCGTCAGTAGCCCATTTCAGCCTATTTTTCTTCTGACAAGCTGTCAGGAGGGGCTTTTCTTTAGCCTGTGAAATAAGTTCCGAAATTAAATTTCATTCCATCACATACCCTAAGCTTAGACAGTTTTCTTTTAAGCTTTCTTTGTAAGATTTGTAGCCAAGTTATGCAGATGAACACGGCACGTTTCTTTGGTTACATTTTTTCCAGTAACCCCATTCCATTCCGTAACCATTTCACTGATGGATGCTCGTCTGTTTTTCTTGACTATTGTCCTAAGTATTCTCTTGTTGCTAGCTATCACAGTTGCTGGTCGTCCTGTTGACTTTCCAATATCAACATTTCCACAATTCTTATTTTTTTTTTTTTTTTTTTTTTTTTTTTAAATTTTAAAAACAATGTCACCAACTGTACATTTACTGATATTGACTGTTTGGAAAATATCACGAATTGATTCGTTTTCCAAATGGAGTTTTAAATAATTTTTCTGACATCTTTAGCCATAGCTTTGCCATGCGCCATGCTAGTAAATTAATATTAAGTCCAAAAACAAATTATTTGCGTTTTCAAATATGCGATGTACCCCAGAAAAATAGAACTGGGGGGACATAAGAAGTTTTTTCTGGCGAGTAGAAACATGTCCGGCTCATTTTCTTCATTGATATTTTTTACGATCTGTCATATTTCCTTTAGTTGTTTAGTTTTTGCATTAATGATGTACACATTTAATTGATGGAGTCATAACAATGAAATCAGTTTTTATTTTTTATAATAAATTTCACAAAAATAAAACTCCTATGTAAAAAAAACTTGCTGTCCGAACCTTTTCTTGTTTGGGGAAAAGATTCACAGTCTATACTGTATACTGTCTTAAAAAATGAAAATTAAACACAGGGTGTTAAGACCCTGCAAAAACAAACGTTTTGTATAGAGGCTATCCTTTGTCAAAGCAAAGAGTGAAAGTGATAATAGGAGCATTAGAAAGGATGTAAATTTGTTTTTTTATATTTTTACTTATTAACAATTGGTCTAATTAATTAAAATGAAAAATAAAAGGAAAAATTTCTCAATCGGATTTGAATTAGGGACCATGAGTATTTAGCTCCTCGCCTCTATTAACTGGGTCACTGAGAACCCTGGTATAGCTAAGCCGTCTCCGAATGCCCTGAAGACTGCTAAGTAGTCAAAGTAAAAGCCCAGTGATAGGGCAGGCACGTGACTTGGGGGTTTGGAATTTTTCCTTTCTAAAACCGTCAGCATGCTGATAAAAATTCACAATAGAGTGATGGTTATGAACTGAAGCTATGCCTCAACTATGCTTCAACATTATTTAATTAAGATGAAAACTGAAAGGAAAAATTTATTGCAGACAGCTTGGCTGTAGCAGTGTTTGTGCTGGCCCCATTGGTAGAGGCGACGAGGTAGGTACTCAGGGTCCCTAGTTCAAATCCGGGTCGCATATAATTTTTCTTTTCGTTTTTCAACTCAATTAAATACGTTGAAGCATTATTTGTAATAGCTTCAGTTACAACATCACTCTGTTAACTGTTGGTGTCATTTATTGTAATTTATATAAGTGTAGGGCATCTACTAAGAAAAGAGCATTACAGTCATATTTTATATACAGCAATGGCGAAAACTGCATGTCAATTTACGTATTCGATTGCAGCGTTCACACGAATCTTTCCGAACACGTGCAAAATGAGAAATGAAATGCTCGCACGTCTAAATGTTTTAAACTACTTCGCCTATGCTCATCTGATCTGTTTAAGTTAGATTAGAGGTGTGAAATATTGTAAGTTTCCACTATTATTTTTATACTCATGAACCTGTATCTCAGTTTCACAACAAATTGAAATACGTTATTCACCTATTGATGCTTGCAAAATAAGAATTGAGATATTCAAAATAAACCGCAAAAACGAAAAAAATTGAGCACACTTACCTATACAAAATCTATGGCTATGTGCGCTAAATTTTTTTTTCGTTTTTGCGGTTTATTTTGAATATTGCAATTTCTTATTTTCAAGCATCAATAGTAGTGTTAAGTGAGTAACATATTTCAGTTGGGTGCGAAACTGTGAGGTACAGATTTGTATTGTTCCCTAGTCAGTAAAGCTTTCACATTTGATAACTCTAACTGTTGCCTTAAATCGGTTAAGGGTCATAATTATTCCATTTATCAAACACGTCCTAGGTGTGTTTAATTTGAATGATCTGTGTTTCAAAACAACTGTGTTTCTGTTGCTGGTATAAATTGGTGTGCCCGCGTACCTGAACATCTGCAGCAAGCTCCAAACCCTGCTTCTTTTAAAAGAAATTTAACGCTTTTTCTTAATACATTCAGCCACTCATCTTCCCTCTAATCCCAACCTTAATCAACTGTATTTTTTGTCATTTTATATATATATTGTGATAAATTTTGATGATAATTAAATTTATCTAATTGATGATTTGCAACTTTATACAGGGTGAATACAAAAGTCTGAACCACCCCCCCCCC